>JALLKD010000689.1:0-67641 GCA_023509735.1 Fusarium liriodendri | reverse complement strand
GTACAGCGCATCGATATAAGCCGCAGTGACCTCGTGCTCTTGGATACTAATGACTTTTCTCATCCTGTGGCTGTCATCCAGCTGCCTTTCCGAACCGAGATGCAAGTCCATGGGAACTGGGTTGACAGTGCGACTATAAACTCTTCGTTGGGGAGGGAGAGGAATGGGTTTTTGAGACAATACAAGGCTCTCAAGGTTGATGGGAACAGTACCTTGGAATCGCATGCGTAGGTGGAAAGTGGAAAAGAGTGGTAGCTGATATCAAATTGAAATTTCCCCAGATGCACCTGGCAATTTTCAATATCTTATCAGGCCTAGATGCCGGGAGATTTGTCCCTTCATACAAACAACGGTGCTGGAAGTAAGTAGGAAGTCCCCTGCCCATGATGAATTGATGCGTGTTGTCCAAACTCCTGACGCAGTCGTGGATCCCACAATCGATGCGTCTTAAGAGCGACCGACCACAATTCCGCGACAATGCGTGGAAGGTCAGTATTGATATCAAGACTACCAAGTCCATATTCCAAAGGCACTTCAGAAATGCCTTTGTGAGCAGCTTGTTGAATGCGTTGGAGTTCTTCTAGGGGTTCTCTTGTCAAGAGATCTTGCCCGGCTAGGGTGGAGGCAAAAGAAAGCCATTTCAACATTGCCTTCGCGATGGTGACGGTGGCCTGGAATGAGAAACTCCCAAATAGATGCGATCCAAATATAGATGCCTATCCGCATGAGAAACATGTCATTGCCAGAAAGGAACTTGGGGCACACCACTTACGTAGACAAAACCAACGTTAGATAACGCACAAAACAGATCAGTGGCTGCCCATGGGCCAGTGGTTGGAAAAGAAGGTGCAAATGTCCCTATCGCAGCGTGGTGCTGTTCCAAGCACACATTGATAAATTCAAGAACGATGGCTGATTCCATGAAGCAAAGGGAGTTGGGAGCGCTGTACCAAAGCAGACTTAGGTCAGACCCCCATTTCTCCCTCCACAGCACGGCAGCACTCTTAACGTTTTGTTTGAAAACAAGGAACAAGTCGAGGTTCTCTGGGCGAAGGGCAGACATATGTCGTAGTGGTAAACTATTGGAGGTCTGTAACGTTGTAAGAACGGCGCATATGAGAATATATGACCCGAAACTGGAATCTAGTCGCTGGTGGTGAATGCTTTCAATGCTTCGGCGAAAGAGCGAGTGGAAGACATCCGCGAATTGTAATGGCGGCTGGCTAGTCTGATTTTGGATAAGTATGCAAGCCCATTCCGTGGCATCTAATGCATCCCAAAGGACGTCGGCACATGGCATGTCGAACGTGAGTGCGGTGGCATGTATGATCGGTGCAGTATTGCGAGTGCTTGCCACGGCAACCGATAGGGCGAATAAGGAAAACACAGTTCTTTTTTGTTAGCATCTCAAGAGCTAGAATGATATCCAATGCGTAGAAGATTACCTTTTGAGCTCTTCTCGATGACGCCATTGAGACCAGTCAGAAGTTTCAACTTGGCAACTGAGGAGTACATCAAGATGACTCTCTAAAAACTGTCATGACTCTTTAGTATTGCAGCGGATAAGCAGCTGAGAATATCCTATGCTTACAGTCCAGACGTGGCGTAATTCGGTTATTGCCCAAACCTCGAGGTTCACGTCACGGCATGACAATGCGAAATCGATGGCAAGGACTTTGTACTGCAAGTCTTGAAGGCAATCGCCATTCTTGGACCGAGGTTAGTGTCCCTTTTGTCCACTTGAGTATGGCAATATCGTTCCTACCAACTTCAATTCCGAGACGCCGAGTTGAACGGACGAGCGGTGTAGCTGGAGTGATAGGTCTCGATGTTCAGCAAAGTGTGCGGCCCCTGCGGCGAGAACGCCTGAATATATGGCAGGTGTAAGACTTCCTTTGGCCAAGTGGCTTTTATGCATGAATGGTAGGCGACGCATATTGTATAGGATGAAGCTATTGATGAATAGTTGAAGCTGATGAGGGGAAAGTTCTTCAAAGTTGAGCTCGGTAGAGGGGTGGGGTGTCATCAAGATGTCGGATACTTGCGCTGAAAACTGCGAGGACTGGTCGAGGTCTGTGTACGGTGGTTGCGGGTTGGATGAAGGCGTTGATCCAAGATGTAGTTCAATACCATCGTATTGATTCACCAACGCGATACTGTTGCCCATAGAATCGCTGTTCTGAATCACCGTTTCCGGTATAGTAAGAGTAGATGCGACGAGCATTCCAGAGGCGTCAGGCGAGGCTGAAGTTCTCTTGCAATGAAGAGCCTTGTGGCGTTGCAGGACGTCTCTGCGATGAAAGGCCATACCGCAGCCCGTTTGACTGCAACGAAACTGTGGATCGGCGTGGTTGAGCTGGTGACGGTGCAGGAAGTCGGCCCTCCGGAATTGGCGAGAACATACGGGGCAAACGTACTTTCTCGGATGGGCGGGGGGAGGCATTTTGGTATTTGGCTAGAGATAATGGAGAGTAGGAAGTGAAAAGTTAACTAATTGTTTTAAATAGAGACCGCTTTAGTAATTAATAGGGGGGAGAGTTTGGGGAAGCGGGGTTAGTCTCGGTAGGTAGCCCGGCATTAAGAAGTATTACGGCTATGCTATAGGCACGGGGCAGAAACCTCTGAACATAATAGCCACTCACGTAACCACGGGTATACAACCCAGGGACTTGGTGTAGTAACAAGTGCCAGGACCGGGTCGCTTAAAAGGCGTTCTATACTGTCACATATAGTTTCTAATCCATTTCCTAGAGCGGAAATCGAATTACATGTCCCTCCCGCGCTGGCCGAGGACATATAATGATGTCGATGTACTCCGTGTAGGTAAATCTCACACACACTGTGCCGCGGATCAATACTCATCCGAGGAGCTTCGGCTGTTGGCCAGCCCCCGCTGGGCTGATGGCTGCCTAGGATCGTCGTAGATATAAGATCAGCCAAGGTTTCCATCCCGAAATGTAAGCACATGTAAAACGCGACAAACATCCCCAGACTTCACAAGCGACTCAAATGGGTCGGTTAGCTCCATTCGTGAAGAACCGCCTAGAATGGATGGATATCCAGGAACAAAGGCACAATGGACATAGTCTGCGCGACCGGGCTACCAACGGCAATTGGCTCGATGTTTCGACATCGCTCACACCTCAGGTCTTGCCCAAATATGACTGGATGCCTAACGGTCTATCGAAAAGCCTGGGATTATCTGTCACCAAGTTCTATTCCGACCAGCAGCAATCTTTATTGCTTTCCAGGCTACCCAAGGAGATCCGGATATCGATTTGGGGATATGTGGTTGGTGGGCACAACGTGACGATTGTAAGAAAGATAGACAAGCTATCGCATGCGATATTACCAATGGATACAAAAAGACTCAAGAAAGCGAAGCTGGTACCAACTCAAAAATCATGGATAGGACCAATGGGTTATGAGAAGCGATACAAGGCCACCGAGACAATGTCTGAGCTCGACATGCTACCCCTTCTCCGAACCTGCAAGCAAATGTGAGCCCCATTACCTTACAACCTGAAAGAAGCTAAATGTTTCTGAAGTTATCTCGAGGCTTTACACATCTTGTACGGCCAAAACTCGTTCAAATTCCACACAATGGAGGCCTTCTACCGGTTTCTCCTGCTCTCACCACACGACGGCCTTCAATCGATCCGACATCTTACAATTGAGTGGGCAGGCTTTGCTTACTGGGCGGTATATCAAGACGAGGATACGGGCGAGCCCTTACACGAGCATGACGAAAGCTGGCAGGAGATTTGTGATGCGATTGCTGCCATGGACAACTTGAGATCCTTGTCAATCGTTGTGGCAGGGGGAGTCAACGACAGCCGGCGGAGAGTGGAGCAGCATGATATCATGACCAGAATAAGCTTACCACTTGCTGCTCTGCCAGAGCACGTCGACTTCACATTTGCCATTCCCGGAGACCACATCCGCCCTCACTCCCAAACTTTGCTGGTTGAGCGAGGATGCCGGAATCTGCGTCTTGTTGGCTTGGATTATCATTTTGGACGCCGACACAACGACGATGACTCGGACTGACTTTGCTTGGCGCTTGCAATCGTGGGGAAAGGGGTGTATCATAGCCCTCGTCTTTTGGGTGTTCTCTATGTTATTTTTTATTTTTTATTTTGAGTTGACCTATAAGCTTACTCAATGATATCCGGTCTTTAGCTTCCTAAACAACAGCTCTCTTTTCGTTCTTAGATGTATCTTGTAATATGATCCTTGAAACCAGACATTGCCAATTTCGCTACAACCTGACAGCTTCTGTTGTAGTAAAAACCCTTTACCCACCATGCATGACACTCTTACGCAGCACCACCTTATATGCAAAACCTAAATTACAAAATCGCCTGATATTATCCCCTCAGGTCTTCGAAATCATCAGGGAATCTCCTTTGTCGGGAAATCAGACGAAATCGCAGGGTTAATGTGTGGAATTGAAGCTGCTGAGCCACCACCAACCCTAGAGGCCGAAATTTGAAACCGGATTTGGGGCACAGCCACGACCTCTAGGTTGACAGCAAAACAGGGGTTAATATGGGCTACCAACCCAGGTTATTATTGATGTGGTAACTAAACACGAGTCATTATACTTCGCTATCGTTTCTACAAGAACCCTTTTTTCAACCATTATGGCCAGATCAAGATAGGTACCTGCACAGTTAGACAACTTCAAGACCCCTAAGTAATGGGTGATTTTGTGAACATTGCTTCATTTTTGTCAGCTGTGCTCGGCCAATCATCTTGCCCAGTTGGTGGCTGCACGTGAGCTCTCACGAAATCAGGCTGTGTCAAAAGCCTCATCTCCCCGCCTGAACTTCCTCTGCACACATCCAATCTCTTCCTGTCCTGCAACACAAACCCTTATTCTAAAGGCCGGGGCGCAAGATACCCCTCAACGGGTACCGAGGGAACCAGGCCATTTATGGTTTTCGACACTGCTTCACTCCCCTCGTCGCTCACGCGGAGATGCACGAGATATGAGCTTCCTGAACGCATCCAGTTCACAAGATGTCGTCTTGTCGCAACATGTCTCTCGTCAGGCTGACCAGACTGCAGCCGTCAAGGACCTAGAAAACACCATTGCTAGGTTCCAGGCGATCTTGACCGATGATGACCGAAAGAATCTGCAGCAGCTAAAAACCGAGCCCCACGATGCGCAATCCATCATCATGTTTACGGCAAGCCTCGATAGGTTCGACCCAAAGAGGAGAGGAAAAAGCGTCGCGTCGAGGCTGGCCTCATTTCTCCAGACGATTGAGCAATTCACCCCCATCGTTGATACCTACATCCAGTCCAATCCTGAGATAGCGGCACTGGTCTGGGGGTCTGTTAAACTCACCTTCCAGGCATGTAGCCAAGCAAGGCATTCTGAATCGCCACTGAGACTCAACAGTTACTCGCCAACTTGACATCCTATTTCCAATCCTTTGTTGAGCTCTTGTCTGGCTTTGGGACCCTGTGTTCCAGGTTTGCCGAGTATCAAGTTATCTTCAAAGACTCCCCAAGACTCAAATCATCCATCTGCGCGTTTCACTCTTCAGTTGTCAATTGCTGCGAAAAGATTGTGCTGGTGACGCGCCGGCCAAGTGAGCCATCTTAAGCTAATATCTGGTCATATACGTCTTACTAACTGCTTAATAGTGAAATCGCAAGCATGGATGGCTATTACCCAATCCTTCCAAAGCGAAATTCGAGGTTATGTTGACGACATCAAGTCGAAGGCCGAGATTGTCCGGGATGATATCCAGCTCGCCAAAGCCCAAAGCGATAGCGAAGAACATCAATTACAAGCCAAGGCACGGCAGAAGGCAGAAGAGAGTCATGGTCGCATCTCTTCGTTATTAACAAAGGCTAGGTCAGAAATGAGGCTCATTGGCGAGCACGGAACAAGAGGAACCGCAGGTAGATCTTCGCTGCCTCGGCTCAAAGCGCACAGCTAATAATATCAGAACAACGCCGGCGTCGTCTTCTCAAAGACCTCTCGTCGCATAACTATACATCCGCATTCAACAATGCTCGTAACAAACGACATCTCGGAACGGCTGAGTGGGCATTCAACACAGATCAGTTCCAGAACTGGCTCGCGGGTGACGGGCCAGCAGTTCTGCACGTCACGGGGAAGAGTACGTTAGGTCCAGGCTAATACGAGTTCGTGTTACTAACGCTTCTTTGAGTTGGATCTGGAAAGACCATATTAGCGTCAGTGCATAATGTTTCTCTCCTTGACCGCTCCGTTGCTAACTTTGCTCTCAAGGTCTTCGATCGTTGAACACTTGTGTCAGATTAGACAACCCTATCAGTCCATCTCATTCTTCTTCTCCAGGTTCGACAACCCGACAACTTTGGCTTCTGATACTATTATTCGCTCACTGGTCCAACAATTGCTCTCCGTGGCTCCTGTTGAAACGATGGACCCAAGTCTCGCATCTGAAATCGCCAACTGCCTTCAGAGAGCTCAGGACAACTTTTTCTCACTCGACACTCTCGCCAAGCTCTATGAGACGGCTTCAAAATTCACACAGGATTGGTTTATTCTTATTGACGGAGTGGATGAGTGTGAATCCGAGCAACAACGGTTACTATACGACTTCCTTTCTCGGTTCCTTGATACCTGTTCGGGACCACAGCGGATCAGGATCCTGCTCTCGAGCCGAGAAACCACAAAACAGGACATCGAGAGGTCGTTTGGTTCTGTGGAGAGACTTATTACTGGGGCATCGCATACAAGCGCAGACATTGTTGCCTTTGCTGAAGATATTATTGTCGCAAAGCTGTCCAGAGGAGAGTTGGTTGTGAGAGATCCAGACATCATCGGCGATATTCTCCAGGAAATTGCATCCAAGGAGGAAGGAATGTGAGTTCAAATTCGCTGCGAGCCACTTAGCAGGCTCTAACCAATGTCTTGAAATAGGTTCTTGTGGGTATTCCTTGCCATTGAGGACATCTGTTCGGGAACAAACGACAAAGAGATTAGACGGGCACTTCAAGAAATCCCGACAGATCTTCCAACAACATTTGACCGTGCACTCAGCCGAATAGCAAAACGGCGTAACCAGAAGATCGCCAGCGAGATATTTGGGTGGACCACAGCTGCTCGTCAACCATTGACTCTGACCCAACTTCAGGAAACTCTCTCCGTCAAAGTTGGCCAGCGCAACTTGCATCCAGATGATTTAGTCAGTGGCATGGACCGCATCACTGTCTGGTGTGAGAATCTGGTATGTGTTGAAGAGACGGATAACACTGTCCATTTCAGCCATCACTCCATCCGAGAATACCTTCTCCAGCCCGAATCTGGCGACCTCAAAGATTTCCATGTTGATCTCGATGAGTTTGATCACCATGCTGGCGAGGTTTGCATCACATATCTTCATCTGGAGAACCTCAAGACAGCAATCATTGAGAGCGAAAAGGCCGAGCCTCCCCCAGTTGTCACAGTCGCCATGGAGGACTTGAGCGAGCAGACAGTCCGAACAGCGATTGGTGGAAGTATGGGTGCCCGAGTCGGCCGCTGGACAAGCCGTGTCGTCAAGTCTAGCGCACGTTCAGTCAAGCCTTCGACAGGAGATGTTGCAATTTACTCGACTCTTGGGGACGTTCGCCATGTGCCTCCGGATTCGAGGGGGATTGAATATGCTTTTCTCGAATACGCCGAGGACAACTGGTTTCGGCACAGGACTCGCCTTATCTATGCTTCCATCCGTGATCCTAACCGAGCCGAGAACAGCATGTGGGATCTCGTTGACCGGCTTCTCAAGAGCCCTCGTCAAGGTGGAAACCCGCCCTGGAATGACTTGCGTTGGCGGGAGTCGATAACAACGCGTGACTATAGCCACCTGCAACCGCGCGGTCCACCTGGATCCTTCGTCCCCCCAGGATGCTTCTTCATGCCTGATGGACAATGGAGACATCTGTACCTCGGGCACGACCTCGGACACGCGCCGGAACCGATGAGTGACCTCACATTTATCGGTAACCTCCCGTTCCTAACCGTCTACGCTGTTCAAAACAATCAGGAGAGCCTGGCATGCCGCGCTTTCATGACATTTATAAAAGAACGCCCAAGTTCTCCCGTTACCAAGTGGCTCACGTTGTTCCTGGCACTGGAAGGGAAGCATTCAGATTGCCCAAATCACTGCTTCGCTCGACTACAAGAGCATCTGCCTCATTATGAGCTGGTCCATATTATTGTACTTTGCATCGCCGCAGGGGTTTCGCACTGGCCCGCTTCCGCCTCCGAGAGAGTTGTCGATGACGATCAACACAGGCAATGCTCGACGAATAGATTTCTGGATTTCTGCAAGTTAATACCGACGGGCTATGTCGCAGAAGATGCTTTGCGTCTTCAAGACTTTGCCTTGGTGGCGTTGTGTACCCTCACCAAGGTAAAAGCTTCTCATCTTCCAGGTTTGTTGACTGGATCTAGCAAACTTCTCACTGCGCGGACAAGCAATAACATGTCTATTATCGACATTGCGGCGGAACAGAACGACAAAGCTAGTTTCCGTTTTTTGATGTCATTCCTCGTACCCAGCGCCTTGGAATTGGAACGATCCGCATTCTTCGGCATCGCTGTAGGTGATGGAGTGATAGAGAAATTAGTGGTTGGCGGCCTCTGCACTGCTTTACGGAACCTCTCGAGCGTCAACGCACTGATCCTGTGGGATGCATGCGATGCTCTATCCAGATCCGAAGACGCAGGCCAGTTCGAACAACTAGACATCATTAATCTCCATCAGGCACTATGCCGAGCAGCCATGTACGAATGGCCGTTCGGCACCATCAAGAGGATTGTGTCATGGTTTTTCAAAACTATGGTGGTCAAACGGAACATGGAAGCAGCAATGAAACATCTCATCGAAGAGTCAGTCAAGGCTGACAATTGGAAATTTGCCGCAGCCGTGATCGACGCGGTTTCAGACATAGAATTCAATTGGGCAGGGAACGACGATCCTTTCTTCCAGATGACTCTGGACGCATTGAGCTGTCAGCGATGCCGGGGGAAACAATCCTGGCCTGAGCCCACGGACAGGCGGCTTGGGTTCGCCGACCAGCGCTACAAGTTGTGCTCCAAGCACAAGAGACAGGCCGTAGCCACACTTGACCCTGGATTATATCTCACTCCTGACGAGGGGTCGCTGCAACTGGCACGTTTGAGAGAGTCAGAACAAGAAAGGATAGATTTGGGCAGCGGAGTTGAGGAAGATTCTATTGTTTGTGAGCCCCTCGATGAACAGACATGATCCTTGGGGGGAGTTGTTGATCGGTTCACACTGGTTTACATTGGTTATTTTGCATGTCAGACAATCAACAGGCAGATTAAATCTTTTATCATTTTCATGATCAGACAATTCCGTGGCTTGGAAAAAAGCCTCACGCTACTGGCCAGTTTTTCTCCCCCACCTTCAAACCTGATGATTTCATCCAATTTCATGCCAGCTGATCACATTGACGACGACTCGATCGTTGACTTTCAATACCTTTCCACTGTCTAGCGCAAGGCAATGCCTTCTTCAAAAGACATGGAGACGAGCTGGGATATTCTTAGCAACCTGCCCCTTGTTAGCGGGCTTCTAATCTGGCTGAGCGCAATTCTTGCCTTGACAATCTTCGCCGTCCTCTTTATACTGTTCCGTGCCGGGCTTTCGCCTTTGAGAGCCATACCAGGACCATTCTTGTCTCGTTTCACGGGCCTTTGGTATCTCTGGAGGCTTTACCGAGGCCAATTCGAGCAAGAAAACTTCGAACTACATGAGCGATATGGTAACGACAGCAGGTCCCCATTTCGAATGACTGAGAGTTCTGACACTATCTCAGGCCCTATCGTTCGTCTTGGCCCCAACCGCTACTCCTTCTCCCATCCCGATGCCTTGAAGGCCATCTATGGAGCAAACGCCGCACGCCTATTCCCCAAATCCCCTTCTTATCGCCCAGCCGCGCCTCCAGACCCCGAGAAATGGACCCTATTTGCCGATGAAGATATTCAACGCCACGCAAAGCACCGTCGACTTTACCAGAGCACATACTCCATGTCTTCACTTGTTACTTATGAAGCCTATGTCGATGAATGCGCCGATCTCTTCTCACTCCGACTCTCTGAACTTGCTGACGCTGGCGTCCAAGCTGACATGGGCTATTGGTTCCAGTGTATTGCATTTGATGTCATTGGTCTCATCACTTACTCCAAGCGTCTAGGGTTCTTGGACCGAGGTGAGGATGTAGGCAGCATCATCAAGACTATCGACAGCGAGATGGTCTACTTTGTCGTCGTCGGAGTCTACAACTTCCTCCACAAGTTAATTTTCCCCATTCGAAACTGGCTAGCTGGGAACAAAGGGACTGGTCGCACGTACTTGATGAACTTTACCAAAGAGAGGGTCATTGAGCATCAAGCTCGACCGCACGTTGTCACCACTGAGGATGCTGAAGCAAAGAAAGTGCCTTTGGACTTTCTATCCAAGTTCTTTGGCAAGCATGTGGAGGACCCGGCCAAGTTCACCATGTACCATGTACTTGCAGGGTGCGCGTCTAACATCGTGGCCGGTTCAGACACGACCGCGACAAGTCTTTCAGGCATTCTCTATCACTTGCTCAAGAACCCTCAGGTGCTCCAACGGCTTCGACAAGAAATTGAGGAACTTGACCAAGAAGATCCTGACAGTCGGAACATTTCGTGGACGCAAAGTCAGAAAATGCCATACCTCCAGGCTGTGATAAAGGAAGCCTTGAGGCTGCATACAGCCGTGGCATTACCTATGGAAAGAGTTGTGCCCCAAGGAGGTGCAGAAATTTGCGGTCACTATTTCCCAGGAGGTGCAAGTAGTTTCAATCTTCCAAGTTCAAGAAGCTGACATGGCATGTAGACATGTGTAGGAATCAACAACTGGGTCTACCACCGTAACAAAGCCATCTTCGGAGAAGATGCAGACGAGTTTAAGCCTGAGCGTTGGCTCACGAGTAACTCTGAACAACTAAGTTTCATGAACAAAAACTTGATTTCAGTACGTGACCTTTCTTTCTGTTGATTCGATCAGCGCTGATACCTGGCTTTTGTAGTTTGGGGCTGGAGCTCGAACTTGCATTGGACGTCATATTGCAGCGCTTCAGATGTCCAAGTTGATTCCACGGCTGTTGAAGGACTTTGATTTCACCCTTTCTGATGACATCTCCGGGCCCGGACATCAGTGGACTACAAAGAACTACTTCTTTCTTAAGCCAACCAATTTTAGAGTCTCGGTAAGGGCCAATGTATGAGGAAGGTGGCCATGACCTAGCGGCGCGAACAGGTTCATAGTTTATCAAAATCGTGATCTCATCATTCATCTCTACTCGTTCGCTTATTCTACTTAACGTCATATGCTTCTGCCATTCCAATCAATAGTCGCGCCTCCTCAACTTGGAAGGCTTCGACTTCTTAAACTCTGCCTTAATCTCATCCAACAGTCCATCCACCGTCAGAACATCCACGGCAACACCCGCAAGACTCTTGCCAACCATCAGCGCCTTCTCAAACGCGGGCTTGCTGATAGCTGCCTCTTCAAAATCCTCTGTGTGAGGACCACCCTTAGGGACGGTACCATTGGCAAAGGTGATCTGGAACTGGGGGCTGATGGCGGGGAAGTCGTGGCTGATGTTTCCCTGATCTGTTGAGCCTCCGGGCTGACGAGTCTTGTCGATGTCTGCGTCGGGCAAGTCACCGCCGAGTTCCTCGAACCATCGAGTGTAGGACGCGGCAAGTCCATCGTTGTTGTTCATGTTCGCGTAGCCATATGGCCTCATTGTGAGGTTCAGCTTGGCTCCAGAACCCAGAGCACCGGCCTTGAAGCAGTTGACAACGCGATCAGTGAGTTCTTCAAGCTGCTCGTCATCAGCAGAGCGGATCTGATAGCTGGCTGACGACAGAGCGGGAATGACATTGATGCGGCTGCCTCCTGATGCGATGATGCCATGAACGCGGTCCGTAGGTCGCATCTCTTGTCGCAAGTAGGAGAGGGCGCTGTTGGCAAGCAGCAGACCGTCCTGGGCGTTAATGCCCTGCCAAGGAGCCGCCGCAGCATGCGACTCCTTGCCAATAAACTCAACATCGAAGCGATCCGTCGACATTGTAAGCATGTATGGAGTATCGGCGCCATTTCCGGGGTGCGAGATGAGCGAAATGTCAATCTTGGCATCCTCAAAAACGCCAGCCTCCAGCATTTTGACCTTTCCGCCGAGTGACTCTTCGGCTGGGGTACCAAAGAGGATAACCTTGCCGGCCAGCTTCTCCTTGCGCATAATCTCGGCAGTGGCCAAAGCTCCAGAGAGTGAGGCCGTAGCGATGAGGTTATGACCACAGGCATGACCTAGGCCCTCGAGGGCATCGTACTCAGCGTTAAAGCTGACAACAGGACCATCACCGCTACCCTCATAAACAGCCATAAAAGCAGTATCAATACCGCCGACAGTTTCGGTCACATTCCATCCCTTTTGCTTCTTCATGAAGGACGTCAAGAGCTTGTGGGCTTTGAACTCCTTGTAACCGAGCTCCGGGTTGTCGTGAATTTCCTTGTTGATGGACCACATGTCATCTTCGATAGAGTTGACATAGTCAGAGACAGCCTCAAAGTATGGACTCGTCTCGTTCTTCTTTTGACGAGGCTGTAGAGAGCTCTGAGGGGAGGCGAGAACTGGGGTGATTGATGCTAAGCCGATGGCAGCGGCCAAGAGGCCCTTAGCCTGTTCTATGCGAACCATATCTGCGAGGTTGGAGGTCCAGCCAAGACAGCAGTGTTGAGCAGAGTGGATTCAAATCCGAAAGAAAACAGGCTCTGGTAAGGGAGAGTCTCGGGCTCAAGTAGCACACCACCGATGGGGAAGTTTCGGCTTTTATACAGACTGATGACGACCTCATCTCCAATCAAATCCGATTCCGATATTCACTTATCAATACTGCGAGTCATGCTTTCGGACTCTTGATCACCTTGTCTTGGCAAACAGTTGACAGACCAAAGGGAACCAGAACTATACCCCGAGACCGCGCTCCCCTCACGATTTATATCAACCTGCCTAATAAGGCATATAAACATGTCGATGATATCCAACCGCCGACGTATTTCCATTGCCGAACATGCAAGCCGGCCGTTTACTAGGCCGGGGTAGCCCACAGTGGGGTTTAACCCAAAGCCAGGTCCGGGTTAGTGGCCATGGTTGTTTGGAGTGCAAGTCACCTTATTGTTGGCAAAGAGACCGGGGAAGTAGTTTATCGCTCATAAGCTCTCCACAAGCGTTGCATCTTGTATCGGACTCACCCCCGGGCTCGGGGCTTCCTCCGTTGAGTGGACCTCGTAAAGATAAGGAAGTGGAGAGATGGAATCCGACAATCCTTCAACTGCTCCGCGGGAGCAAGATATCTCTCGGGCAAGCCGATGAGATTCAAGCCGACTATCTGTAATATTCCTCTCCGACTTCGCTCTCTTCTGCATATAATCATCCACTCAAGCCCCAAGTTTTGCATGGCATTCACGGTGTCTAGATAATCTTACCTGGGATAAGCTTGTATAGTGCAGGGATTAGGATCCTCGGGATACCACCCTAGAAGGCATGATCATCGCTCCGCGGAACGAACTACCCCTCCTCCTCCTCAACTTATGACGTGACAGTCGCTATTACCCAGAATGCGGTCAAGTACGAAATTCGCTGATAAAGTGCCTGTTTCATCTGCACTTGCTCGGGATTCGACAGGTTAGCGGCGGGATTTCGGGTTTCGATCATCCCGAGACTTCGAAGTTACACGGGGGAAGAGTTTGTAGAACAAGGCTCGTCCGAGTCCCGGGTTGTTGGTTGTCACAATGTGGCTTAAAGTTATCATGACTCCTACCTGGAAGGGCAGATGTCCTACGTGAACTTTTTCTGTTATGTTAACTTACTGAGGTCGTCGAAATCTTCCGGAGCGCCTTGTTGCATCGTGGGACGGGTAGTTAAAACCCAAGCTTATTGGCAAACAATGTAGGGTAGGTTTGTGTTCTGGCAGAACGACTCAAGCCACATAAGAACAATGTGACAGTTGTACTACCTAGTTAGAGTGGATAAAAGAGGTTACTGCATTAACGACAGCGGTTCAACGCCAGATCCCTCCGAGTGCGGGCTTTCTCGGGGATGAGACGCAGTGTAATGAGTTTATGATCTGTTCTTTATTATAGTTGCAGCCTGGCCCTTGATGGGTTAACTGAGCCTGAAGATCGCAATGAGTTTACTGTCACTTGGAAATTTTCGAACACTCAGGGTACTTTTAGAGAAAGGTCCATCAATAAAAAACGATCAGCTCTCTTAGAGATGAAAGCCTCTTGAAGACAGGAAAAAGTTTTTTAGAAACTAATGGAGGCCCATCTTGGACAGGACATGCAAGGTGCACCTACGCTGTCATCATTTTGTGCAAGAATCTCTAACAAACAAGCCACCAACAAATGCTTGACTCTCTGCCTATTCATAATTCACGGTGGAGTGTGCCACAACTTCCGGCAGGGACTTAAGAGTCCCTGAGTGCCATTTAGGGACAAGGTCCATTCAATTCTTGCTCTCCCTTTGGATGCCTCAGTGGAGAGCTATGAATATGGTCATTCCTTACAGCCTTCATACAGGTCGCTATCTGACACTACCACCTCTCTTTCTTTACTGACGAGGAAAATATACGAGCACACAATGAGGATAAATGAGTAGTTGCGGAAACGGCCAACAAAGTTTCGGCGGAGCAGGCCGTCGAGGCCGTATACCCGACAAGTGACGCCGATGATTAAAGACAATCGAGCTGAAGTGGCGTGAAGTGGACGCGCGTCACTTTGTTAGTTCTGACAACGGGACTATGCGTGCCTGGCGGGTTGTAAAAACCTATGACGAAATAAAGGGGGCGCTTGAACTCTGTACTGTATGCGTTGGACTCCAAGGTTTGATGCAACGCGGGGGAGGCCGCTTGCCGACCAGCCGAACTCTTTCGGCTTATTTTGACGACAGCTAACAATAGCAGCTTACCTGAACTCTACAGTGTTCTATAACCTGTGACTGTCAATGCCATACCCAGCCAACCTTCTCATTCGCTAGACCGTAATGTAGCGGCATTTGACACTTGGCGGCCTCCAACCCATGAAGTGGTTGACGCACAGTTAAGAGACAACTAGCTTGCCGATTTACCGAATAACATCTCGTATCCGAATATTACGGCCGGGTCGTGCCTTTGGATATGACCACCTGTAAGCTGTAAGCGTGACTGCCGACCAGCCGAGTTTGCCGGTGCTGAGTGGCCGCACCAACGCTGACTGCCGAGACGGAAACTCACCTTGGAATTGAAGGCATTCGACATGTGTATAAAAGGGCACGCTGTTGACGGCGGAATTGTTTCATTTCTAAACCAACTCATCACTGCAATCTTTCGAACTTCAACACAATACAACAAACAAACCAAACAAATCTCCTACAACATGCTTTTCACTCGCTTCTTCGTCGGCGCCCTAGTCGCCATGAACTCTGTCAACGCCCTCCCCAACCCGGAAGCCGACAACCAAGATGTCGAAGCTCGCAGCCTCTTCCACCACTGCGGCAAACACGCCTCCTGGAGCGGCACAACCAAGTCTTGCGTCTGCCACGACAAGGGCAAGGAGTACCATGAGCACCACAAGAAGTGCCGCTGCCCCAAGGGAGAGAGATGGCACCACATTGAGCGCGAGTGCAAGAAGCACTAAAGTTGATACTCGTGCTTGGCAATTGGCTGTTAGGGGATGGTCGATTAAACACCACGACACAATACACAAGCATATCCCGACGGATCATGATGCACCCTCCTTCACCAAGTCTTGTCGCTCTATCGACTCTGCGCAATGGGGATGTTGATCAAAGTGAGATGGTAGACTCTGCACCAGAGAGCCTGAAACCATGGGGTGGAACAATGGCAAATGTGTTTCCTGTAAATATTGCAACACGGTAACGGCCATCTTTCATTTCTTCACAAATTTCCAATTAACATTATGTCTAAATACCTCTTCATATACTTGAGATATCTGTAGGCGTGTATGTTTCCCTCTATCTAAGCGCAATCTCTTCAATAACCGTGGTCGACTTGGTTATAACCTCCCCCTTCATTATGCCCTGGACATATGCATCCCCAACGTACTCAAACTCCAAGCTTTTCTCACTACTTCTTCGTATGACATGTGGAACTTTCCCGCACAGCAACACCCAAACCTCGTCATCAATCTTTGCATCTGGAGGTCCAATGCCAAAGTACCCGGACTCTGTAATGAAAAATGCCTGACTCCTTGCCATATCCCGCGCACTCTCTGCAATTTGAGGATCCCAGCCGCCCCGGGCATAATTCTGAACTCTGGCTACATCTTCTTGTGACGCTTGATGATCTGGTTCAGAGCCGTTGTAGACGAGGTCGCCAATTAGGACGCGGCAGATGGCTTCGAGACATGTCATGGTTTTGTTACCGATGTACGGCTCGTCTATCGATCGGTCTCCTAGCCAGTCGTAGAATACCGAGGACCATAAACTGATGGTATGTAGAGTGTGCTCATCGTATTCACCAGTGCTGAGTTGTCGGTAGTCAAGGAGGTAATTGACAGATCCCAGGACCGCGATCTTGTCCACCCTGGCGCCATGAACAACTAGACCAGTACCATCTGGCGTCATTTCAGGCTCAACATACTTCCCCGCTGAGCATTTGAAAAAGTTGTATCTCCAACAATGGCCAAAGTAATCTGTTGTTCTTTGCGTTGGGTCGTCGGCAAATGTCCAGTCAACAACCCAAGACGGCAGCCCGGGAGTCGCTCGAGGTTCACCGCGACGACCGCATACTGGGAGAAAGCCTTGGTGATGACGAATAAGGTCGAAAGTGACTCGAGTATACAACTCAGTCTCGGAGATGGTGTAGTCGCAAAAGGGCACGCTTTTGAAAGCGCCCTCTGGAAGCAACCCCATCAATGCATAGATCTTGTCTAAGGAATTCGTCGCATCGCGCGAACGCCAGCGATACAGCGGTCCTAATATCGGTGCTGGGTCGTTGATCTGAAGGTTCATAATTGGGATACAGAACTCGTTGGATAGTGGACCAAGAGCAAAGCATTGTTCAAATCGTTCGCTGACACCCGAGTCAATCCTGACCAGGCCAACGGCGACCCTCTTCAAGATGTCAAAGGACAGAGCATAGCCTCCCCACATGAGGTCGGATTCCACTGGTAACTTTGCTTCTTGAATTGTCCAAATGCGTTGCCACCATTTGACGCCCTGCCATTTTGCCCATTGAGATCCCATGAGTGCAAGGATGACTTCGCCGAGATCCCGGGGCTGCACCCCCTCAGCCGACGACCCGGCGTTGGGCAAATCGGTGGTCATTTCCGTCAAGCACTGGAACACAAGGGCGACATGAGTCTCCGGAAAACCTGTCTGCTCTTCTGTAGGAAGCTCGCCGAGCCAGATAAGGCCGCGCGATGCTTTTCTGTAGATGTCGCGCATGACGCTGACTTGGAGAGACTTTTCGATGTCGTTGGTCTGGTCGATGCAGAGTTGATCGATCCACACTGTCCTCGGTCTGTCGCGCAAACGAAGCCGCGACAGCGCAAGGTAAAGACTTTCGGTAACGATTCTGGGTGACCCATCGCATGTGATTTGGCGAGTATTTGACTGATCTCCCCAAACGTATGAAAGTGTTTCGTATACCGGATCGCTCTTCAAGGGTACTGTCCGAACGTCGCATACAATCTGGTCCCCGGGCTTCCCCGGAAGAAGCCGGAGGAGAGCGATGTTGACATTTGAGAGGTCTGAAAGATGTTAGCTCCATGGACGAGAAGAGGATGCAATTCACATACCTAAAATGTGAGAACCCATGGTGAAGTCTGGTTTTGTGGTTGTGTACAATTACGCGCATTCATCAGAGTGAAGACAAATTCGAAGATGCGAGAAAAGAAAGTGCAGATTCATCCTGGGCACGGCATCTTTATGAGACTGAATGCAAACGCCAAACGAAACTATTCCCGCCGCCGACGTGATTGCGCCCGCGCTTTGATGCACCGTCGTTCGCTAGCTCATCGAGTTGGCTCTGTGAGTGGTGTTCTCACAGCCGTGTTTCTAATTTTCCCCGCGGCTGAGATTCCTTTAGTACTTTGGTCCAAGGCTGAGTTGATGCGGCCTCCGACTAATGATCCATAGCGTGTTGGGGGCGAAAGGCAGTGAAATGTAAATGCGCTACCGAGTGGTCTAGACGGCTGGAAATACGATTAGATAGGTGATAAGATATCACGTCCTTCGCAACGTCTTCCGCAACGTGAATGGTGAGATGCATGCTCATACACCCTAGAGTCGCATCCCACTCTCTCGCCGATTGTAGGGCTAAGCGCAAAAGACCCGACTGGGTTGAGTTGCAGACAATTGTCACACACAACCAAAACCCTCACTGCATGAATATAGGGAGAACGGATCTCGGTCAAGATGCCTCGGCTCAACCAACCTCCTTCTCCGCAAGCATTTCCAGAATAGATCATTCAGGTTTCTTCCACAGGGATCCATAGTATTATTAAGCATGGTCTATTCTGGATATTATCCCACCGGCCTCAAACATCGTGTTACGAAGGACGAAAAACCACTGGCTCGTCGCCGAATCTTTATGCGAAATAATGGAGAATATGACGCAGAAACCCGCTCACACCGCCTTCTTCCCCTTTATGCATGACTCGGCACTCGGCAACTCAACAGCCCGTATTCGCCGGAGTGCTCGCCCTATAGAAGAGCTACTCCCCCGACGGCCCGACGCCTTTTGCTGAGGTACACACCGACGACCCAGTTCCATCTGCACCCCGCACTATCACCAACAGAGTCAACAATCTTCACAATGGTTTTCGCCAAGATCTACACTTACCCTGGAAACTACCGGGTGCAGCGCGTAAGTAAACCAGTTCTATAACAACATCAACAACTAACACCCCACCCAGGCCAAGGTCGCTGCTGAGCTCAATGGCCTCGAGGTCGTCGACGCCGAGGGCTTCAAGATGGGCGTGACCAACAGGGAACCCGAGTTCCTCGCCAAGTTCCCCCAGGGCAAGGTCCCCGCCCTTGAAACCCCCGATGGCTTCTGCCTCGCTGAGAACATCGCCATCTGCCGGTTCATCGCCGAGAGTGGTCCCGCCGCTGACCAGCTCAACGGCGCCGACATCCGTACTAAGGCCAAGATCAACGAGTGGGTTGCCTTTTGCGAGGCCCACATTGCTGTTCCCATGAACTTTGTCGCTGGCGTCACCGTTTACAAGTACATTCCCCAGGAGGAGGGTACTTTCGGCTTGATGGTCTCTCAGTTTGAGAAGGGAGTCCAACGGGTGGAGACTGCTCTGGCAGGCGGCAAGGAGTACCTGGTTGGTGAGCAGGTCACCCTCGCCGACATCATGGTTTTCGGTGCTCTTGCTTTCTCTCTTAGCTTCCTGTTTGACGAGGAGAAGCGAAGCAAGGCGCCCGAGACTATCCGATACCTCAAGGGTCTTTCTGAGCAGCCTGCTTTCAAGAAGGCCTTTGGTGAGCTGAAGATATGAGACCGGCCATGGTTATCGATATAGCGGCTTCTGCTCTCCTAAAAAGGAAGTCACAATAAAAAAAGCGCTGTTTGACATTCTACAACATAGAACTGGATATCGCGTAGTATCGTGAAGTGAATGATCGTGACGGGTAAAGAAATGATGCACGTAGAAAGGTCTAATAACTGATCTTGCTAAATTTGAATAAACTCATCATGGCCATGATGTAATGAACGACAATAAAGGTTGATTCCATGAGTCCTCCTTCCTCATGTAAAGATTCCATCAAATGAAAAAGTCCACAGCACTAGATGCTAAAATCGGGGAATATACCGATATTTTCTGCACTTGTAGTACGTGCTGCTTCCCCATCGCAAGACGCAAGGCTCCTAACTCTCCATAGACCTAAATGCCAGCCTAAGAAATCAGCTCACACTTTGTCTTGTCCTCGCCGCAGATATACTATACAGTGTTAGCAGCCATACTGGACAACCCAAAACCAAACTAGAATCTTACCGAGAAAATGGACTCGGGGCAGCTATAAAGGTGGCATGGCCCTGTGATGCACTCTGGACACTCAATCTCTACCTGAAGAGTGGCATCGGCGCAAATAGCCTCCTCACAAGCATTGGCAGTAACCGCAGCCAGGGTGAAAAGAACAGTGTTGATGAACTTCATTGTGGTTTCAGATGTGGGCAAAGATATAGAGCTGGGATGTTTGAGAGGGAGCTTGTGAGGTGTGCTTGTGAAGATGGGATAAGAGTAGCGAGGAGGATTCAAGCCGTTAAATAGAGTTGCCCATTAGCTAGACAGCTAGAATATCCCATCTTTGATCTGAGAACAGTGACATGAAAACACCTGCCCAATTTGATTAAACTGTCGTCTCCACTGCCCCGGCTGATGTTGATCAAAACTCTTCATGTAAGCTTACATCCCTCAAACAGACATATATCTCCAAAGTCCACTATAGCGCGGCAACTGACCCGTCTCAGATCATGTGCGCCCGCCGTTACGCCACGTAGATTCTTATCCATAGCAGGGCTTTAAAGTAACTCCCCCATTCTGCCGAACGATAGGCTGGGTAAATGCTGTAAAGACTTCATCTTATCATGCATAACCACTGCGAAAATGCTGGTGCTACAACCTACTTTGTGTTTTCATTGGTCAAGCCTCTTCTCTCTTCTCAGTGACCCTTCACTTCGTTATTTGGCAGATAATGGACACCCTATCTCGCCCTTTCCTCGCATTACGTGGACCGGTCTTGGCTGTCCTATCCTGTAAATGATCAGCATCAAATTCGACAAACTGGACCCTGGAGATCATGATTGGATACAATTCCCCGAAGATGACTCCGAGTACTCATGTAAGATGACGATCAGATGTCTTGTCACTCCAAGAAACGAGCTCTTCACGGGGATGAGGACCTAAATCCAACCTCTCACGCCCGTCTTTGGCCATCATCACTACTCTATAAAAGAAAATGAGTCAAATGACAACATCATATTGGGGTAGCACAACATCCTTTTGTATCTCGTGTCCGAGCTTGGCCCGAGACAGTGCAAGCCATAAGCTGACGACTTTCCCAATCCTTCTCTACCGGCCGCCTCGACAGAACCTTGGGTGGAGTTCGCGGTGTCAAATTTCACCTGTGGGATTGAAATTTGGAAAATCACTGCGCTGTGTGTTTCTTTTTGATTGATAACCTACTTCAGTGTGACCGTGGTAAGTTCGGGACCAAATTCCATGAAATCTTTGCCCTCCACGGCCAACCTGCTCACAGTAATGACGGTTTGTCGCTCGTAAAGTGTAGATCCTTCCTCTCCACAGAGAATCACCAGAAACACCTGCTGATTCTGCAGCCCATTTCGCAAAGTTTCCTTCTTTACCCTTGCTGCAACCAGACACGTGTACCTCCCTGTTGGAATGGTGTTGTTGTGCTTAAAATTTCGCTCCGTGATACATCCAACTGCCGTATCACTTCCGGGTATCACCAGCTCGCTAAAAGGTTCGGTTCGAATGTCAAGTGTCACCACCCATCCTTCAAGGGTCACTTCCTTGCCGTCGACTCGAATCATTCGTGGGACCAGGTCAACTTGGGCAGTCTCCTCCGCGATTAGACCGACCGGATAATGCACGCTCCCGCCCCAACCTGCCCAACTCCAGCTTGGAAAATTTGCTCGTCGCTTCGGTTTGACGGTGAAGTCGTGTATCCAGGCAAGTGACTGGGGGAATTGCTTTAATGGCATTCCCCACTCGAAGCCCTTTGGGTAAGCTGCCAAGCCGAACCGCGTAAGGGCGCCTTGGAAAGCATTCAGCGAGTCGTCGTCATTGGTTAGAGATCGAGGTGTGTAACTGGAAAGGATTGACTCAAAGATGGAATCGGCTCGGTCGAGAAAATCGGTATTGTCAGCCTCCGTATATCGTCAGCTTCGCCATCTTGAATTCCCATGTGTGAACTCACCTCAACAAATCCGGCCTTGACCTTACCGCCTGATATGTGCGTCCATGTAAGATCAGGCACTGAATCACATGCTTCCGAGTGGTAACTGCAGCCCAGTGTCTCATTGCATTGCAATTGATACTGAGTCTCGGTGAGAAACAGCTTGCGGGTGGAGAGAGCATCCTCTTGCCAAGTCCAGGCGCGACTTTGCCAAACAGAGTTCTTAACCTCAGCCATGATTTGAGGTGGAACGGTCAAAATGGTGTGTCCATCGATGACTTCCTCTGTAGAAGGTACGCGAGGACGGGATACGCCCGGAATGCCATAGTCAGATCGTGGCCCGGCTACTGCAAAAATGGTGATGCTTGCGCAGTAGTAGATGAGATGCATCAGTCCCAGTTGCTTAGCCTTTTCAGCAACTTGTTCGGGCGTTGGATTGAGACTCTGATCGATGCAAAGGGCGTCGACCTGTGACGATTAGCGTGAAAATGGAAGAGGATCTAGGATCTCATACCCATAGGTACTGTTTTCCCAGTCCCTTGGTCAAAGTGATGGCGTCTTCAATCGTTTGAGGAAGCGTCCCTGCTTCTAAAGCACCATCTTGAGGGTGCACGCCGCCCCATACGTAGCTGAGCGCTAAGTAGTCGCATTGATCCGGGCAGTTGACAACCTTTCGCGTAGAGACGTCGATCATGCGGGTAGCAAGCAGGCCTTTGTCGAACTTGGCCTGGCATGCTTCAGGATGATGATTCTGGCAATGTTCCAGGCCTCTTCGAATGTGATCAAAGTCAATCATCCCGTTGATCTTTCTCGCAGTGTAGGACTCTTCTGCCGGTGTCCGTTGAGCGGGCGCCAGAGCGATGGCTTCCCCAGTCATCATCGCGGTTCTGAGATTTTGACCGCTGGTGAAAAAGCTGCGTCCGGATGGTCCCCCAACTTCCGGAGCCAAGAGCCCAAGCCACACGGCGAATCTATCTCTCTTACTCTCCGGAACAGTTTCCCAGTGGTCTTGTCGAATATACCACCGAAATGGCGTAAGACTTAGAACCTCCATGTCGTGGTCCGGTGGGGGTCGAGGGATCAGACGATAGATAAGTCCATTGTGTTCAAAGATGATGTGTGCGCCAACCAGACAGGTTTGGCAATTCGCCGAGATGTTGCATTCAAGCTCTAACTAAGGCCGTACTCCTCAGCCACCACCCAAACCTTTCCATCTTCACGACCGAAACCTTCTTCCTTCCCCTGAGTCACTCCTGTGACTCAACGACTTGAAAACCTTGATCCCCTCCCCCCACAGCCGACTTCCCCGCTTCACCCACGCAGTTCTTGCTCTTGCCGGGCCTCTCTCAGCTGCCGGATCACGTCCAGCAGGCTATCGATCCAGCCCGTGTTTCTCTTCATGACTTCGACGAATAGGTGCTTATCGGGCTCTATGTCCCTGAGACTTTTGAGCTGCGGCAGCTCGTGGTATCGTACGAAGCGCCTGAGGTTCTGTGGTACCCCCAGGCGCTCTGATGTTGCAAGGAAGGTCTCTCCGCCTAGGATTGCGAGCTCGAGATAGACATCTGGGTTAATAATTTGGTCCATGGCAGCCCTCATTATGTCGATATCACGAAATGACGACAATCGTATGTTGCAGAGGAGGCCATATGTCTCAATAAGGGGACCAGAAGGCAGAGGATATTGGTTCCTATACGCGGCAGCCATGCCGTGTAACTGATTGATAGTTGTTCTTGTAGGCATCGGGTTCAAAGCCATGGTGTTGAGAGATTACAGCTTAAGAAGATAAAGAGGTAGACAATTCTCTTTCCTCGTACGGAGGTTAGAGCAGTTAAAATACCCATAAGAGCTTAGACTTTCATGATAATGCAGCTAGGTATGACTCTTCTGCTGCAGCAGGAGTTTAACTAGGCCACCGTATTAACATCGGGTTATGATGTTATATTGTGTTTAAGATCTGTTCTTTATTATAGTTGCAGCCCGGCCCTTGATGGGTTAACTGAGCCTGAAGATCGATAGATAAGTCGACATAGCGGACAGCTTGGAGTAAGGACAAACGCCGAGAGAAGACCCAAGCGCAGTCGGTACTTTTCTTGAATCTCCAAGTACCCGGTATACTTATCCCCGTGAAGGTCAGCTCGTTGACTCTGGTCCAGTGGCCTCGCTTCGTTGAAGGCTCTTAGGACGTCAAAGTCGGAGCAGCGCTTACAGAGCGAGCTGG
This sequence comes from Fusarium liriodendri, assembly GCA_023509735.1. Taxonomy (NCBI): domain Eukaryota; kingdom Fungi; phylum Ascomycota; class Sordariomycetes; order Hypocreales; family Nectriaceae; genus Fusarium; species Fusarium liriodendri. Next base: position 43,436 of record JALLKD010000689.1, on the reverse strand, counting down.
GACTCTGCCGAAGTTTCTCTAAAAGATCTTCATCTTTCCCAATCCATGGAAGAGTGATTTCCATAGGACGAGTAGCGATAGTCGTGATCGGTTGCTCGTTCTTAAGCCAGGGGCATGGTTCATCTTTTGGCTCCAAACAACGACAAAAGATGCAAAGTCTCAAATTTGAGAGGTCCATTATTACCTAGCAGAGTCAAAGCCGCGTTAGACACGATTATTGGATCCCACTTACTGATTTACCTAATTTTTGAAGTAGCTCGTGTGTTCATGTAGACTCGTCCTTGAGTCAACTTGATATAACTTCCACACAAGTCAAGATAGGGTCGGGTGCAATATGCAAACGTACGAGTCTGACAACAATCAGAAAAGATTTACCCCGCAATCCTTCTAATAAAGCTGACGGTGGAGCGGCTATGCTTCATATCTAATTGGGCAGTTCGAGGCTGGGCTGACAATGGATCCCTGTAACACTTGCAGATAAGACGATATGGTCTCTTTATGCTAAAAGTGATAGTGTATTAAAGGAAACAAGACTCAAAATCCCTGGTCCACAGATAGTCTTCCCTTACAAACCATCGATAATTACGATGATCTCACGCAGAAGGCTACGCCGGCGCATGGGCTGCCCCAACTGTGGGGATTTCGACTGGGACCAGCTCCAGAGGAGCGCATTCGACGTTTTCTTCGGTTACCCTAACAGAATAGCGCAAACAGCTTCAGAAGGCTGCGCTACATGTGGCATCCTGCTAAAGGCATTGCAGCATTGCTATCCTTACGTATTCGACAAGCCTGAAGAGTATAGGCTCGCATTTCATGGTTTTGAAGGGCCGATGCGCTGGGACCTGTTCCATCCTGGAGAAGATATCCGAGCTGTTTCCAGAACGAATAGGTTCATTGAACTCTTCTCTCGTCGAGGTAACCTGTATTCTACTACATGACGAGAATGAGAAATTGACTTGGTTCATAGAAGATTCTTGTCCCTGGGATGAAGTTGGAGCTGCCGATCACTTCACTTTCGATCTCGAAAGTGCCATCCAGCAAGCCCACACATGGCTAGATAGCTGTCGTGACAGTCATCCAAAATGTGCCGTTCAATACGCCGGAACTCTTCCTTCGCGAGTCGTTCGAATTATCCCTCAGAGCAACCCCGCCAACCCACCCAAAGTAAAGCTCCATGAAACGACTCAAGGAGAAACAGGGCAATACATTACCCTGAGCCACTGCTGGGGCAAGAATCCCATCATCACGACAAAGACAACCAACATTGATGAGTACAAGAACGAAATTCCATGGGCTGAACTATCCAAGACTTTCCAAGAAGCCATCATCTTTGCCGGTCTGATGGGTGTTGAAAACATTTGGATTGACTCCTTGTGTATCATTCAGAACAGTGCCGAAGATTGGTCAGCGGAAGCTGTCAAGATGGCTTCATACTATTGCAACAGCGAGTTCACCATCGCCGCCACAGCCTCAACTGACGGAGCTGGGGGCCTGTACCATTCAACACCCCTAGTTGAAACAGCCATCGAAATTGATGGATTTGATCCCAAAACTCAGACCGAGTTTCATGTGGGGGCACGCAGACCCCTCGCCCATCTTCACGACGCCTTGGAGGATCGCACCAAAATCGTGGACCGGTTTCCTCTGTTATCAAGAGGATGGGTCTACCAGGAACGAATCCTATCCCGACGATTTCTCCACTTCGGACCGAGAGAAGTTCACTGGGAATGCCACGAGGAAGTCAACTGCCAATGTGGCGGCGGTAAAGCTGCCCTCAAGATGAATCCAGCAGGAGCCGAGACATCAAACCAAGCTCTCGCCATCACTGAGGGAAAACTCGCATTCGACAAGATCATCTTTCTCTGGCTTGAGCAGATCGAGAACCTGACTAGTCTGAGCTTTACTCATATCAGTGATCAGCTTCCAGCTTTGTCTGGAATCGCAACCTTGATGAGACAGTCTCAGCGACCGGGGAGGTATCTTGCCGGTCTCTGGGAAGAAGGGTTACTCTACTGGCTCTGCTGGGCGACTCAAGACTTTGGACAACCAAGAACATTGAAAGACACACCGTCGTGGTCTTGGGCGTCCATTCAAGGCAAGGTATCGCTTTCCTTCATCGAAGCGTATTTTATGAAAGGTCCTTGGGGTTGGGCTGGCCACGAGAACATGCTGTTTGTGAATGAAGCTCAAGTCAGGATGAAGGAATGCGTTCCTAGCAATCCATCTCTTTCTGGCAAGCTCGAAGTGGCAGTGCTGGAGTTCTGTGGGCCAGTTGCTCCTATTACTCTGCATTGTAGGCAGGGTCAGGATTCTGGCGAGGAGGCTTTCGGTTTCTCCCTTGATCAGCAAAACGCTACATCTTCTGATAGCTCGGGGCCAGATATTTGCTATCCTTTCCAGTGGGACATCACCAGCAGGGAATATCTGAGCAGTTTCGACGGCAAACCTGCTTTACTCTTACACTTGCTCAGCTACGAGAAGCTGGAAACAGCTTATGAGGGCCCAGATTGGATGCGCTCGTATTTGATAGTCAGGCCCGCTGATCAGACGGAAAATAAGGTTGAGAGAGTAGGCATTCTTTGTACAGACGTGACAGGAGGGTTCCTCCCAAGCAAGGCCTGGATCGCTTTGGGGGAAAGGCAAACATCGGGACACGCAGCAGTTCGCGATGAGTTTCTGAAACTCTTCAGAAAGACGTCTTCTCATCGGACACTCGACATTATTTAAGGCAGGCCAATTGAGGACGTTTCCGACACAGACCTTGATTCAACGTTATTAAAAGACACTTTATTGTTCAATATACAGCACAGCACATGGCTAGCACAGTTGTGCCGCTGACTAGCAGAAAGAGGTCGCTCCAGATCCAACAGGGCAAACACGACTAAAAAGTTCTAAAGTCGAGCTCCTTCTCATGCCCCTTACCCAGCACCTCGTCGTCGCTGGTCAAACCAGCAGGCTTGTTCTCCGTGGGGGCGTACTGCAGCGTGTAATTGGCATACTTGGGCGGCAGATCCTTCTCGCTCGTTGACTTTCCAACATACTTGCCCGTTCCCCTGAGGACTGAGATGACGGTGTCGGGGAAATCGCTTGCCGGTCTCTCAGGTCCACCACCAATCGGCATAAATCGCCAATGCAAGTGGTTCTGGAGATACTCAACAACATTATGTCCTCTCACATTATCGAGATGCTTGAAATCCTTGTTGAGGGCCTGAGTGATCAAGGGGATCGTGAGAGCCACCTGACCCCTAGAGAGCACCTTGTTGTCCCTCTGCGAACCGCAGTTGGCACAACCTCCGGGCTTGATGTCAGACGAGGGAGACATGCCAGCAAGGCAGTAAATACTACCGACCAAGTTTTCGGCGTCGTGGAATGCACTCTCTCGATCGCCATGTCGACCACCGAGCCAGAACTCAATGATGTACGAAGAGCCGTTAAGAGCGTAGCGGTCATAGATGACGTTGATGATGTAGTCGTTCCATTGGTGGACCTTGGTATTGTGAGGCCCGAAAAACTCTTCATTCGGGATCTTCTCGTCTTCGTAAAGCTTCCTGTAGTACTCGCCAGTGCTGGTGTAGGTGCTGTTGATCTTGGCCAACAATTCAGCCGTGTAGACCTCCTCGTTGAGGGCTCCGTTCTCGTCGAGGGCGATTGGGGCCGGAGTTAGGATGTCATATGTGTATCCGAGCTTTGTCCAGTCACGAACTCCCTCGGACGTCCAGAATCCCTTGTCGGGTTGTTCATCAGGCTTGTCGGTCTTGACATTGTGGAAGGGAAGAAGAGGATCACAGGGCGTAGGATCCGGGAGATTCTTCATCGGCCTCCCCATCTTGTCCTTCATGGGTGGAGCTGCTGGTTCCTTTGTGTCCCACCACTTGTTCCAGTTCAAAGCTTGCCACATGGACAACAGTCGGTCGATGTTGCTATAACCAAGTCAGAAAAGGCGATGCATGTTGGTTTGACGACCTACCAATGATGGAGCCAGAAGATGGGGTCAAAAGCGGCAACTGGCACGTCCGACATGTGACCAAGGCCATACTCATTGAGGTCACCACCGCCAGTCACATTCTTGAAGAGTCAGTATTACAAGCAACAGTCACGTACTTCAATTTGTTACTTACATGGACATTGTTGTGGATGTACTCCAGAGACAGATACCCAGTCGTGAACGTTCGAGCGCTCTCGGCCCACCACTTGGTGCTAGAAAAGCTTCCCCAGGTATCATTGTACTCGTCCGAGAACAGGCGGTTGATGGAATCGGCCAGAGTTCCAGGAGGCTTGGACTTGAACTTGGCTACCTTATCGGGGTCATCCTGTCTGTAGGGATTGTACCAGTTGGTCGTGTCCGACATGGCATTGATGGTCAGGTTTGCTGTGTTGTAGTTGTTGACACCAGCAAGGCCTCTGTAGCCCCCTTTGTCGTCGTTGAAAACTCCGTAGCGGCTTGTACCACTACACTTGTTCCACTACATTGTTTATTTAGCAGTGCTATCAAGCGAGTATTGACGGGAAAAACTTACAGGCAACGGGGGACTCGTTTTGTCGGTGGCATTTTCGTTGATGTTCCACTTCTCCTTACCCGCTGGCATCTCTCCAAATGGAAGAGGATTCCCCTTGGCATCCTTCTCAGGGTTGACGAAGCTGACCAAAGGGTTCGGGCGTGCTGTGTCTCCAGTGGGAGGGTAGATTGGGACGTGATCCAGGATGCAAGCATACGGAAGACTGAATGAGTTCTCGTAGCCCTCGTAGGTCTGTCTCTGGGCCCAATCCCAGTATGGGAGTCTCCAAGAGTCGGCCGCGGCCAGCCACTCTTTCTGTTCGTCTCCAACCAGCTTCCAGTCCTCTGTGATGATCTTCTTCATGTTTTCCCAGATGATTTGCTGAGCCAATGATTAGCAAATGAACGGACCTTTAGGACGACGACGACCAACCTCATAGAGCAGCATGTAGGGCCTATGCCAGGTAGGGAACGCAATGGTGTTGTGATGGCAGTATCCACCGTACGGGTTCGCACCATCGGGCTGTGACTCGGGAAGATCCCAGACAGGGTCCTTTGGTGGATCAGGAGCTCCGTCCCAAGAAGTCTCAGGGTAGCCATGGATACCGGCGACCTGGAAGTACGACTCCCGTTCGTTCACAGGCAGCTTCTTGAACTTTTCCAAGCCCAAGATGAACAGTGTCCATTGCTTCCTGATGGTGGGGTCTTCGGAGGGAAAGAGCTCGTTGATCTCACGACGGATGGGTGTGCCAGGGGCATAGGGGATGTGCTTGGTCTTGGTCTCGACATTCTGAACCGGAATGCCGGTGATGGGGTAGGTCTCAAGCATCTTGGACTCCGCCATGTTGATCAGAGTTTAAGTTGCGAGATGGAAAAAGTGATGGGGGATGGTATCTAAACCTGTCTGTATAGAGGTTGAACAGGTGCTTTTATACCATTCCTGACCAGTACGATAGGTCGATAGCTAACGCGCAGCTCCGAGATTCGGCATCTTCTTCTAAATGAATCGCTTTGACCTCAAAGACAAAGTCCAGGACCCAAGACACTCGGCACCACATTATAGCCACTCGTAAAGGCCATATCGTGACCGATGTGGGAAACGTTGGCGAATTGGGCCAAATGTTTCACATTCTATCAGTCTAGTAGGTCTCCAGCCAGCCACCATTGGAACTAGAGCCGCTCTAGATCCAACCCCGCTCAGCGGAATGACCAAACTAGCAGGCTGCGCATTTTCAGCTTCTGTTTCTAGTCCTGATAGCAATGGGGTTCAGGCCCGTTCTAGAACTGGCTGACGAATGCCGCTGCCGCGTAACCGCCACCACATGGTTCCCTCTGCGGATAGTCCCACCTGAATCTAGACGAACTACTGCACGGCCCGTCCCTTGGACCCTGGTTCCGCTGGGGCTGATTCGCCCCGTGGCTCACCTGAGATGATATAAATGGATAGGTGGCTTCGGTGCGTGCACGCATTGGGCAAAGCGATGGGGGCCAAGAGCAATAGTTCATCGTCAAGTCGTGTCTAGCCGTGATATCACAATTTGCCTTGTCCATTTTGTGATAATCTGATAAGCAGCTTCTTTCTTTTCCCGCAGGACAGTCACCCGGCATCTCCCTACGGATATACGGATACTCAACTGATTTCTTTGCCATGGATATATCCGTCTACCTGAGTCTAGTCCCCTGCGGCCACGCGGGCAACAAAAAACGTATTCGAACGAGAGACTGAGGTTCTAGCTCCTCCAGCAATCATGAAATCACTGCCCCATGAAGTAGGTCGGTAAACAGATTTTTCTTGATACCTACTAATGCTGACTCTACTAAGATAAGCTGATCAGAACTGCTGATGAAGCGGGCACGCTGATCGTCAATAACCCCTGCTTGATAGGGATTTCGTCATGTGCCTCGTCTCTCAGTACCTTCACAGGCTTCCCTCGGGAAACCTCATAGGCAAACGTGGTACCCCCAAAAGTAATGTTCTTTGAGCAATCGCTCCCTGGTCTTTCAAGCCTCTCTACCGTAGCTTCTCGGAGCGACTTTGCAAGACGAAACGTGTACGATCTATTATCCGGATGTTGTGTCGCTCCGGTCGAAACCTCCTCAAAGTTGATAACGACAATGCGTTTCAAGACTCCGTCAGCATAGACTGCATAAGCACTATGCAGGTCCTCTTTCAAGTCCAAAGGGAGAATCGAGACCTTTCTCTCTTTGCCGATTGCCTTTGAGACCAAGACCATGCCGTAATAAGGGGGTCGAGTAGCTGGCACAAGCCCATCTCGGGTGTTTGGGTCCCACGCGCCATAACGGTATTTATATCCTTGGTGGAAGGATACGCGTTTGATGTTCTAGTAACTGGTTAATTCACCTTCGAGGGTAAAACATGGTCAAGTCATACCTGAGAAGCCGTCCAGAGAGCAAAGTCAGCTGTCCAAAGTGCAGCACCTAAACCGTCAGTCACACCACGGACCCCTTGGCCCGAAATGCTGTTGCATTCGCCTAAAGTGTACGGTGCCGAGATATCAGAGAGATTTGCTCGAAGACGGAGATGCGGCGCGACGCTATGGACAATTGAAGAGTGGTTCATCAACAGAACTAACAGGGTTAGTGCAGGTGGGCAGAGAGATTCATGATGCAGACGTACATTGCAAACTCCCATTATTAGAGCCAAGTCGCTGGAGAGAATGGCTGTTCATGTAACTGAACACTTATTAGATCATGTATCACAAGCATCTGGTTTCAACATACTTGTGCATCGAGATTTCACCAAGATTAGTACCCCTCTCTTGACCATACCCTTCCTTCATGACTCCATATGGTTCAACCGAACCAAGAACCCAGTCATCCCAAGCGAAGCTGGGGCCAATAAGTTGAAGGTTTCTGGTACCATGATGTATTTTGCGATATGCTCGTGAAAGGACCTGTGCTTTTGCTGTTTAATCTTCAACAAATTCCTCAGAGGTAAAGTTGATCGGGCGGGTTCGTCCTGGGGATAGATCGGCCTCATTTCCCAGTTCAGCATATAACAGGTTGCTACCGATCGATTTGAAAGCCTGCTGCGCCACCTCATCTAGTTGGGACAATGCATCGCTCTTATTGTAGTTATAGTTGAACCCATGGATGTATTTAGTCTTTGGAGACAACGTGCGGAAAGATTCGAAAAAAGCAGGTCCGATTATCGCGGAAGAAGGTTGGTCAGACCCCGGCTTTTCGTAGAAGAGCCGGATAGCTTCTTCTTGTTGAGGATCAAATGTCGTTTTGTCTCTGGAACCGAAGTCAGCAGCTTTCAGATGCTAGTTGATTGAAGAGAACAAACTGAGTGCCCCCGCCGATGCGCAGCAACGGAGCATGGCCGGTATGTTCCTCTAAGTTGTGTAAGAGGTTCCTGGTGAAATCATTTGGCACACTCAAATTTCCGGCAAAATCTGTCCAATACGCCAGTTCGATCGAGAATGACTGAAAGTCCTTTGGAATAGGATCACTCGCATCAGGAGGAGTGTGATGCGGAATCTGGATGGTGACTTTCGCCTCCGTATTGAATACGAAAAGGGAGAGTCCAGCAGAAAGGAAATGAAATAGACGAGTCATGAGCAAAAGAGAATATGAAGTGGTAGACGCAGATCCTAGTGGGGGGTTTTATGTATTCAACTTTCAAGGCCCTATTCTTATACTGGTTTTTTTCGGACAACGGCGGAACATTCGGTCATTTCCACCGGGACGATTTGTCTGTTGGTATAATATTTGGAGATGTTGTTACGATCTGCGGGCTCACTCTCGGGACGTCTCCGAGAAAAACGCCAACATCGCAAGTGGACAGCGCGGTCTCGGGAAAGCTTCTAGCGAGCTGTGGGTTGACCTTCTACCGATCTTGGCTAAACTGTAGGAGATTTCGCTTTGTTAGATTAAAGATGTCTGTTGAGATCATCGTGTCTAGATGGAACACAGGGGACCATCAAAGTTGAAGTGGATGAAGTAATAGCATCCAGGGTTTTAAGTATGCAGTAGCGGTACCATAACCAACAACGTAAAATCCCGCAACCGATATCAATTGTGGTTTTTTTAATCCTTCTTCTTCCCTGGTTCGTCCTTATTTGACCACCATCTCGTATACACATCAACAGGAGTGAACTGCCTATTAACCGGCTGTACTCCAAGCGCCCACCCTCCCCATGATGCTAGAAACAACACAGCGTGAGATATCAACCAGTCCAAACCCCGTAGCCAGGATAGTAGAGTGCCTTTAGATTTGTTGGTGAAGCTTGGCGCATTTAAAAAGACGGGGATATTGTCGAGATGGTTGAAGATGACAAAGAGGTTGAGAGTGATCCAAAAGTCGAGGGCCAGGCCTTGAGCCCTACCAGGTAGCCGTGAGACAAGAGATGAAGGGTCATTCAACATCCTCGGGGCATCCAAGATGACTCCGTTGAGATTCCAAAAGAAGATGGCCTTTTCGTTGTCGTCAGGCTCCGTCCTCTCAATCACCACCACTTCTCCATCAGGTTCTGCACGCTGCCACTCGTGCCAAACATAACGTCCAACCTTGATCTCAGGCTGCTCATTCTCGCTTGCGCTCATGTATTGTATTGTCTTCCCGAGCTGGACGCGAATCGTACCCTTGATGACTTTGAGGTACTCGTCGTGCGTTTCGTGCCAATGCAGGCCGCTCGACCAGGTAGATGACTCTGGGAGCGTGATCTTTACCTGCCCACTTGTCGATAGGTCGTAAGTGACTGCATTAGGAAGGGGCCGCTCGATGACAGTTGGGATTTTGCGCTCGCTCATCATTTTGACGTTGTCTTGGTCTCAAGAAAAGAGGAATTAATGCCAACGACATAACTTTATAGCTTCCCCGCGCTCTAATAAGTTTGGGCGATTTATAAGCTGACCGGCTAAGGCGATGACAAAGCCACAAAAGGAGGATAAGCTGAGCGATTATCATCATGACACGTATGCTAAGTTATCAAGAGGGTATCCTGAGGCCAAAATAATGCGATACTTGACTCGACAAGGGTGGTACTATTTACACTCAAATATCTGAACCCAAGGCTCAGAGGTCATACAACCACTGAGGATCATTTACCCTGCCTTGAAGAGGAAAGGCCTTGCTTCGGACAAGCTTGGCTTCCCTGTTGAAGTGTTCGAACCTGGTTCCCAACGCAATACTCTCTTCCACATTTTAAAATGCCTCTATTTCTAGGCTATGCAAACAAATCGTTTCTCAAACGCAGATAAGTGTGAACATTATGGGACCTAGGATAAGGGGCTCGCCGTATAACAGAAAACCGCAAGCTCAGTAAAGACCGCAAACCCTCAGTTATTTGGGTATGATTCTGCCTCGTTTCCCATATTCTGATACCAATGCATGCACCGGAGCTGAACTCAACCGCAACATCTTTCGTCCAGTTCCTCATACCAAAGTGAAACCGCCCGTGTTCCCCGTATACGACGTAAATCCTTTTAGAAGTCGGGCATGTTATACAACTCGTCTGGGTCTGCAAATCCATTAACATCGAGAAACATGGAAGAATTGTGTGCAAAGCTCACCGGTGCCCTCATCTCTAATATACGCCTTGACTTCTTTAACTCTTGTATCAATCATATCCAACATGCCGTCTAGTGTCTTCTTGACCTCGTCCTTGTACTGGGCAACATCTCTCAGCGCTCGCTTCGCCACATCGAACCTGCTCACCCCGTTAACCAACATCATGTCGAACGGCGTTGTCGTGGTTCCCTCTTCTTTGTATCCTTCAACTGTCATGCGGTGCAAACCAGGACGACCAAAGAGGAGTCCCTGGAGCTCCGCAGCGTAGCCGTGATAGTTGAAACACACGGCTTTGTCCTCAGTGAACATGTCTAGAAACTCGACTCGGCTGAGCGCGTGTGGATGGCGAGATTCAGAAGCAAGCACCATGAGATCCGTTACGTTGATAACACGGACTCGCAGGCCTGGAAGTAGCTGTCGGAGCATTTCGGCGGCCTTGACAACCTCAAAGGTCACCTCGACACCTACCCCAACAAGCACAACGTCAGGGTCCTTTCCACCGTCAGTAGATGCAAACTTCCACACTCCCGCACCCTTTCTGCAATGCTCCGCAGCGTCATTAGGCGAAAGATAGACAGCCGTCGGCTGCTTGGAGCCGATCATGAGGTTGACATAGTTCTTGGACTTTAGGCAGTGATGGATGGTACTGAGGAAACAGTTGGCGTCGGGAGGCAGATACACCCGCGCAGCCTCGGCCTTGAGATTCAGCACGGCTCCGATGAAGGATGGGTTCTGATGCGAGAAGCCGTTGTGCTCCTGGCGGGCCCATGTGCTAGACTCAATATAGTTGATGGAGCTGAGGGGGCCTCTCCATTCCACCTCGCGTGCAACCTTGTTGAACTTGGAATACTGGACCATCATGGTGTGGATGATGCCCAGGAAGGACTCATAGCTGGGGAAAAGCGCAGTCCGACCCGTGAGAGTGTACCCCTGGTGGGAGTTAGATTTCATCTGGTCGCCCAACGTGCAATGGCTCTTCTTACCTGCATCCATCCTTGGCAACAATGCTCAGAGAGGATCTCAATGACCCGACCACCTTGAGCCCGTGAGTACTCGTCCCATTGGAAGTTTCGGCCTGTATGCTCGAGAACTGCACTGAGCTTGTTGCTCTCCAGCTCATCAGGGGAGAAAATGCGGAAGCTCTTGGGATTCTCGGTGATGACCTTGTCCAGGAACTTGCCCGTCTGCTGCATGCAGCTTCTCTGCTGAGATGCTTCCACAGAAAAGGGCTTCCAATCAGGGAGTTTGAGAGCCTTGTACGGGTCGTACGTCTGTTTAAGCTGCCCAAGCCTCTTTTCATCCTTCTGGGGCATAATCTGCAAGATGCTCTCGGTAGGCTTCCCGCCCTTGAGCAACCGACCTGCGTCGTAGGTCTGGAGCCAGTCCTGCAAAATCTTTAGGTGCTTCTCATCCTTGTTGGCGCTGGGAATGGGGATCTGGTGAGCGTGGAATGAGCCTTCAATGAGGTCATCATCAACCTTCTTGGGGCCCGTCCAGCCCTTGGGGGTTCGAAGGATAATCATGGGCCATCGCGGTTTCGCAATCGGCTTACCCTCTCGCGCAGCTCTCTGAATGCCCCTGGTCTCGCTAATGGCCCATTCTAAAGCGCTTCCAAGTTCGACGTCGATCTCATCCAAAGTCTCGACGATGGCCGGTTGATACCCGTAGCCAGAGAACAAGCTGACAAGTTCCTTGCTATCCATGCAGCCAAAGATGGTGCGCTCACTGATTTTGAATCCATTGGCATGGAGGATAGGGATGACGGCTCCAGACTCTGCGGGATCTAGATATTTGATGGAATGCCAGGCGCTGTGAGCAAATTAGGAACTTGATCTTCTGTCTTGGATAGCTGAACTTGCGCTGCGGTTGGGCCGCTCTCAGCCTCACCGTCCCCAATAACACATGTAACAATGAGGTCAGGGTTGTCCATGACTGCACCGAACGACACTGCTAGGGCATAGCCAAGCTCACCACCCTCGTGGATGGATCCCGGGGTTTCAGAGTTGATATGACTGATGGCTACGTTAGCAAGACATGTTGCCCTGAAAAATTATTGTCTCACCTAGGAAAACCTCCGGGGACAGAGAAGCCTGTGATGAGGTTTCGTAGACCATCTTTGTTAACACCATATTTCTGAGGAAAGAATCGCTCCAAGGAGCCCTCAAGCCATAGGGATGCCAGAGCGGCTGGAGCACCGTGGCCGGGCCCAATAACATAAATCATGTCCAAGTCATGATTACGGATTAATAAATTAAGATGAGACCATACGAGAATGAGGCCAGGACATGTTCCCCAGTGACCTATGGTGGTTAGCCAAGCGTGGCTGAGTGTAGGGGTAGTGAACTGCGCACCCAACAGTCGGGGCTTGATATCTTCTAATCGCAAGTCTCTCTCGAGTAAGATATTGTCCTTGAGGAATATCATGGCTATTTTATGGGCGTCAGCTAGTTTCCTCCATTCAAGCGTGGCTCACCATACACCCAGCAAGATAGCATGCTGCTTGTTGAAAGTCTTTTAGGGACTGCGCAACACTCTTCTCCAGGACCTTCTTTGGCGGCTTCGCCGCAAGATTCAGTGTCTCATATGGCAACCGGCTCTCGAGCGGCGCCGGGTTGGGTCTGTCAATGACTTCGCCGGGCATCTTGTTCGAAGCTCAAGTTTATAGGTATTGCGGTATCGCAAGGGAAGTGAGACGAGGGAGCCAAAACAGAGGAAAGGAATGTGTGTCTGAGGATCTACAGGTTGAAAAAAATATCAAGGGTTGAATAGGTCCGGCTAAGCCGACATGATTATGACGACAAAGCAAGCATGAAATGATGTTATATTAATGACGTCGATGACGTCGCTTTGACAAACGCCCCACGTAATAAAATATCTTGACAATCAAAACTGCAGTGAATGAACAAAAGAAGCAATAAAAGAGACACAGATGAAAAAATTGACTTCGTTCTCCGTGACTTTCTCTAAGATCAGTGCTTCGAGATGACAATGTTACTCAGGGCGGGAGGCGTTGAACACACCGGCTTCTGAAATCTTCATGGATATCGGCTACCAAGCAGCGAAACAAGGCTCCTACAATAGCTTAAACTATAGCTGTAATTGAATTTTTGAGATTTCATATCAAGACATTGCAAACGGACCCCGGCCGATTCGCTAGCCCCCAGGAAACACGGCGCGGTGATGGAGTCGTATGTGGTATGGATAAACCGCTCCCTGGGTTTTCTGGCCATTCCCTCCTAGCCCACAGTATTTGACGATACTTGAATCATCTCCATTCTGCAGTATGCAAGCGGTTCTCTCCGCTAGCCATTGTGATTGAGTAGGAACTTGAGGAGTTTAGTTGAGCGCTTCGATCAGGATAGGCTGAGGCAACTGACTAGGGCAATGCCTTTGCAACTTAGCTTTCGGATATTACACGACAAGAGAGCATTTCACCAATTAGTTTTACGATAGCTGAAGCTAATCACTAAAAAGAAATAAGGGAGATCGCCGACGATGCTCCATTGATGTTCTGAATAGCCTCAACAACTCGCCCTCGCCTCCCACAATTTTAGGCCCCAGGAAGAGTAGAAAAGCCATAAGAAAAATGAAATTCAATTTGCTACGGATATCCCTTCTAAAACCTTTACAAAATTACGCATAGACAACAAGTACACGCAACCATGGCCGCCTCATCACCTTCCGGATTTCCAAAAGCCAGCCTCATCCTATCCCACACTCTTAGATATGACACAATAGCCACAAGCTCCCAATGCTCTCCAAAATTGGCTCTAGACCCTATCTCTGTCATGGAAAAACGCGGAGGCTTGTCGCTACCCACATTGAGAGCTCCCGTTGCTAACACCAGGCCAGGCTCGGCTGGCTGGACCAGTTCCCATCCCGATTCGCCTTTTCTCCACTCAAAGTGACCGATTTGGGGGATTGAAAATTGATGCACCGCCTTCTGATCGCCTTGTACGCTGTAGCTGATTCTAAACTCGCAGAAGTCGTGGAGAGTGGCGTTGGCGTGCCCTCCATAATGCTTGATCGTAGCCAAACGTTGACCTTGGCCCGAGATAAGATATAAGGTGGCTTCCTCCGCATCCCAATCCATCGATCCTCTTGATGAATTGTATTCGCAGGTGATTGATAAAGGTGAAGAGCCACTGTCTCCTCGGATGTTAAACTTGGTTTTTGAATCATCGTGAGGGCGAATTGTGAAGGTGCTTGGGAAGACAATGCCATCTTTCTTGGGCATCGTGGATAGAGCCACGGTATCTGAGACTTCCTCTGGTTGACCCATATTGACTATTGGCTCTGGGCGGTGTTGTTGTAAGTTGCAATAATGGCGGTGTCTTGTATCAATCGCTTGGCGGTGATCCGTTGGGTCCGGCCAGGTCTTATAGTCGTTAGATTAGAGACGTTGAGAAAAAGCCTTAGCTGAAGCAAGGCTCAATTGAGCTGAAACAGGTGCCTCTTTTGATAGGCCATTGCGACGCCACTGATTGAAGCGATTTCCTTTCTGGAGCCCACGTGCTCATTCAACAGGTTCTCGCGAGTTGACCCTGGGTGTCTGCGTCGTCAAAAAGTCTTGGCACCCCACACCGGCTCGTAATTCATTCTTCGCGTATCATTTAGACTCATACGTGTTACAATATCTTGTCTAGAGAGTCATCTTGTTAAATACAGGCACATCTATTTACCCAAGAGCCAGCCCATGCCATTCATCGTACACTCGGGCACACCTGGAGTTTTGGCATTAATTCCCATCGTTGTCCAGCCCACATGACCGTCCTCAGAGAAACAGTCCTCCTTGACCTCAACGCCGAGATCCGAAAGCAATCTACCTAGAACAATGCCATCGTCCCGCAACGGGTCAAAGTGACCGGTCTGGATGTACACTCGAGGGCAAGTCGCCGCAGCCTTGTTGGCATCCTCGCATTGCGTGATCGCATTCAAAGGAGAAAACCATGGCGAGTGATAGTCGGGGTTGAGGTCTCGAAGGAATTGGTTAATACCTTCAGTCGTGATGCTCTCGGAGACAGCATTTTCTTCTCTAGATATCCACAAGTCCTTGTACTTTTCGGGAATAATATCTGCGACGGCGATAACAGGCGTGTTGATGAAAGCACCCGTGAGCGGCTTGGCCAGCTTCTCGTATTCACGTCCGCCATCGCCAAAGACATGGATTCCGAACATAGTCGAGCTCACACCCCCGCCAGCGCTGACGCCGCCCACCACGAAGCCTCCATCAGGACCATCGAGCTTTGCACCAAAATCCTTCTCAGAAACCTTGGATAGGTGGACTAGGACTTCCCAGGAGCCATGCATTGCAGCTGGGAAAGGTTCCTCGGGAGCGAGCTTGTAGCTAGGTAAAGCAACAACAGCTCCGTAGGCCTTGGCCCAGTCAATGCCAGGCCTGAAAACGCTGAGGGGCTCTCCCATGGTAAATCCCCCACCATGGAAGAAGACGATCAGAGGGCAGGGCTTGGACGAGGTGTCTTTGGGTTTGATGATGAGTGTCTTTGAGACCCATCCATCAGAGAGCTTGATATCTACCCAGAACTCTTCAAAGTCGGAAGGGATGGGGCGAAGAGCTTCGAGGCCCAAGTGTTCAGCATCTGACAGAGCCTTTCTTTTGGTGACAATGTCGGCATTGGGGTCGCCAAGTGTCATCAAGGCTTGAACAAGACTGTCGGGAAGGCTAGACATGGTGGTGTGCCAAAAGTAGAGAAGTTAAAAACTAGGGTAAGGTTGACTTTGACTTGAACGCTCGCGTTCGCAGCTCATTAATAACTAAGAGAATACAGATGTTTAAATTTTCAATAACCATCATCAACACCCCGTGTCCGGACAAACTAGCGTCCTCGTCGGGCTCGGGGTCTTACAAGATTGCGTGCAACCAAGATCCGTTCAGATCAAATTGCGGGGTGGGCATCTTGGGATCTAATATGACGAATAGGAGACGCGCGAGTACGGCAAAGACCCGCATCGATACCATGAATACGGTCTTGACCGTATAACCTTGAGTCCGTCGACTTTAGACACCAGCATCTCCCTGCAAAGCGCAGTGTATGGCGTGTAGCATGCGGTTGGACCGTAAACGAAAGACTCACCGCAAATCTCGCCTGGGATGCAGACAGTGCAAACAACGCCATGCCAAGTGCGACGAGGGTCGCCCCAGCTGCCTTCGATGCAGCACGGCTAGCCGGCAGTGCTCTTTCCAGGACATGACGCCAACCGGGCCTCTCGCAACACCGAGAGAACCCATGACGGCCATTTCCCATCCCACCGTATCCGCGTCCGCTGTCTCACCTACTAGGGCCTCAACCTCCTCGGCAACAGTCTCCCACGATATAGGCTCCGTGCTCTTCGGGGTCCCTCCTGCTGGCCTGTGCCCCAACGCTCCAGTAGCCAACGATGCCATAAGCGCCTGTTTTCTCCCTCAACAGTCTGAGAGAGCATCATATGATATACGCCACCTGATGCTCCTTCATCACCTCGAATCCACCATGAACAAGCTACCCGAGGCCATGGCACTCTCAGGAATCATGGGCATCTCGCAAAACTGGAATTTCATTTTTAAATGGGCAGGCTCGACACCGTACTTTATGGATGAGCTTTTGGCCTTCTCTGCCCTGCATCTTAGCAGCCTACAGGATGACCCCGCCCTCAAGACGGCTTATCTCCTCCAGGCGACTGAGCTGCAGACACGCTCGCTGGCCGGCTTTCATGCCGTTATAGCTGATATACGAGACGACAACTGTACGGCATTGTTCTGCTTTTCTCTCATGATAGGGATTCAAACGCTGTATAATGCAGCATGCAAAAAGGGCCACTTTAGTGAGCACATCGACGGATTCATCCAGTTCTTAGAAGTACGTCGTAGAGTGCCCACAATCGCCTTTCAAAAACGAGATATCATCAGTTCCTCTGAAATGAGTCCAATCGCCGAAATGATGGAGATATTCATCACAGCACAACGCCAACCCGAGACCATGCCAAACACCCCCGCCCTCAACAGCCCGGTTGACTGCAACCGGCTGCAAGACTTGATCACCATTTCTCGTGAGAAGTTAGGCCCTGTTGCCTTCAGCAGCTGCCTCGAAGCGGTGCAGTCTCTTAGACAGTTGTGTGATCGTAGCGTGCGCCTGGGGAAGCCAAACTCGACATACATGTTTTTGAACTGGGCTCATGAGATCACATCGGACTATACGGACTTACTAAAGCAGAGGAGCCCAGAAGCTTTGATTATACTAGCGCATTGGGCCTGGCTACTACATCAAGAGTCCGAGTTTTGGGCGTATGGGTCAGCTGGTCGAGATCTTATTGAAGCTATCGCTGAGCATCTAGGCTCATATTGGGCAAGGTGGTTATCCAAGTTGACGGACGCGCTAAACAATAAAGACACATGAATACATCCAACGAATTGCTCCCTGACCTGCTAGGGACATACGCGTAAGTTGATGTTAGGAATACATGATAGAAACTACGCGGTCGAAACCAATACCTATCCTACCTCGATGGAACTCATAAGCCTAAATTATTCCTTTAGGGTATTTATTTCAAGGACATGATTCTTTATTATTCGGCGGTTCAGAAATGAATGCATTGCATCCACGACTTGATGGCAGAGTGGAAGGGTTTTCATCGTAAGAAGCTATCTTAGACAGACAAATCTGCCTCGGATTCCAGGGCCACGTATAAATACTCCTAAGCAATCACGTTCAATTCTATTCAGTTTTTTCTTATTGGGATGAGCATCTCAAGTCTTGTATCTTGAACCTGTAGTCGCCAACCACCACTTCTTGTATCACGTGATGGTCTCTTTTTTCTCACTTTTGAGCCAATTATGAGATTTAGCACCATCATATCTCGTCTTCACCCCTAAGACCTGTCCCTGGAGCTGATTGCACTCGATTTGATCATGCCGGCCGAAGAAAATGGCCAAAAGGTCTTGCCCAAGGATCTGATGGTCCTCCAATTGGGTCAGATTGATCTCCTGATGGCCATGTACGAATCGGACAACGCGATCTCGATCGATGCCTGGTCTTCAACCCTGCTTGAAACATTACGAGATTGGTGCGAGAATGACGGAGAGATGCCCAAATTCACTCAGCCAAGCATAAACATGCTTCTCACTCTCGAGATTTCTGAAGAGAGCCAGACAAAATCTCTGCAGCTACACTTGTCTGTCCCCTTGGTGGATCAAGGAGAGGGGACTGCAGATGAGCCACCACCAGTGAAAACAAGGATACAACAGCCAGATTGGATGAGCAAGGGCGAGGTCGCCGGCCTGACTGCCGAGATCCCCAACGAAGACATATTAACAGTCATTGAATACGTCAAAGACGCAGCGTCTCAACATCTATCATCACAAACGCAAGCAAATGATGATACACTAAATGCCGACAAGTCAACCGTTCGCGTGTGGTTTTACTTCCCCTCAATCAGCACACGGGCAAAACGAGACGATCTCGTCAACTACGCTCCCACATACGGCCTCACCGGGTTCCTTCTGGCTGGAAAGCCCGGTATTCTATGTCTCGAGGGCGGTTCCCAAGCCATCGATGACTTCATGAAATTCATCAAAACGGAGAGTTGGGGTGATATCCCAGCACATCACAAGAAGGTCAGCGAGCGCTATCGAGAAGATGGCCCAGATGTGAAGCGAGCGTTTGTCGATATGCAGGAGATTACGGATACCGTTGGGGAAAAGCGAGGGGAGAGGGCGAACCGCAGCGATATGAGAGCTATTGAGGCTTGGCTAAATGAGAGGGGAGTCGGCGAAGCATTTGCAAAAGTCGTCATGTAGTAACGTATCATGAGAGGGTGGGTTAATCAACAAAGACCTGGCGGTGCGGCAATACAGGCATCTCAAAAGATATCTCGGGTCAGTGTCTCACGAAGAAATTGTTTCAATGTTCAAGAGAAGGGACGAATCTCGTATTGGAAAACTACTCAGTGGCCAATATCTTGGGGCTGGCAAGAGGGAGTGAGTTGAACATGCTGGTTGAGAGACCTTTGAGTATATGCGACCAGCACTCCCAGCACCACAGCGTTGAGGAACATCGCCTGTCCGCACAGCAGCCAGTATCCTCAAATACCGAAAGCTTCCATCTACTTCTCCTCGGCACGGCAGCAAGTCCAGCACTCGCCCTGTCACAATGTTAGCAAATTCACTAGTCACGAATACATTAGACCGTCGTACCTGCTTGCTCGCGTACTGTAATCATGTTAGCACGATTCAATGACAAGATTGTTTTTGGAATGCGACTTACCCAGCCCTCACCACACTCAGGCTCGTCAAAATAACAAATCGTCAAGCAAAAGTCCCGGTTATAGAGCTCTGCACTCCTCTTGGCAGCCTCGTTGGTCTTGTCAGAGACCTTGGGCATGGCGAGGATGCCGTGGGCGAGGGTGAGGAGAGTGACAGCAGAGAACTTCATGTTGATGGGTTGAATGGTGTTTGGAGTGTAGTGATTGTTATGAGATGTTGTATTCGAGGTGAGTTTGTTGGTTGATGATGATGCCAAACTGATGGCCAGATGCTCGAATTTATACAACTTCCTCCCTCTTGCCTCTTATTGATTTCTCTGTTGATCTCATATCTCAGTGGGGATACTCCGTGCCGTGTGTTCACAAGGGAGGATATTCGCGTGCATAGATGGATACGATTCGGGCCGATCTGCGTAAGAATTATGCTCACCTCACATTCCGCATTGGGCACTATGCGGCGTCGGCAGTGACAGCACCCATCAATGGGAAAACGAGGCGACGGCCCAACGTGCATGCAATGATTACATCAAAAACTTTATCAGCTTCCTTGGCTGTTGTAATCTAAAACAGTGCATGATCCAATGAAAGTGTTCAGGGATTCACCCAAGCCCGGGTCCAAATCACTCCCAAAGGACTCAGCCCCGGATTCCTTCGTTCTCTGTTCCTATGATCTGTATGACGAAGAATATAACCTAGCTTGGCTACGGCACCTGTTGAAGGTATCTTTTACTTTTGCCGCAACTGCTTTGCGACAATCTGTTCTTAAAGGCCTAGCAATGCTGATAAACACAAGGGTATCATCAGGCCTAGTTGCACACCGGCGGCTGATTGATTCATCTAGGCTTCATCCTATAGAGCTATAAGATCTCGAGAGATCGTACCATGGTGGCCCACACTTCAGCTCCCCCGTACGGAACTCGCGAGATACTTATTGAAAAGCCCATCAGTACTCTAAACGATCCCTCATCTTCTCTTTGCGGGGAGCGCGGGGATCGGCGCAAGTGAGCAAGGCGGGGCGACAAGACGCCACAGGGTCTTGTTGTCTCACCTCACTTCACAACCATTCGTGACACACGGGACACATGATGGGGGATGTGGATTCGTCTTCAACATGCGCGGCAAGATTTCAGTCCTTCGGATTCCGATCTTACCATCCCGAGGTCCCGAGGACGATGCTTACGAGGTTGAGGAGGAGTCTTCTCATCCACAGCCCTTGGCTTGGCGTTTTATATCGCGGCTCACTTGCATTAAGGCAAAGCATATCGTTCGTATCCATGTGGTTGGACGCTCAAGACCTATAGGCTGCTTCTAAAACTAGACCTTGTAGCCAAAGGGTCCGATGCCCCGACGTATGAGCACATTTAGTCTCCGTTGGTCATCCCATTGGGTGCGACTTCCGCCCTGAGACAAGCTTTCGTAGCTCTCCAGCTTATGTCTCACTTAGAAAGGATATGATTGACGCTGCCTTCATGACACGCACATCAAAAGGACTGCTTATCACTCTTGGCACAGATGCCTCACATGGAGATTGAGGCCGCCGGGGAGCACCATTATCGGGACCATCAGTTTTAGTCCCCATCATGATGCCTCTTTTCGCCTTCTCCTTGCCCTGGGCTCCTTGACGTCAATCCTGTCAAGGCGGCCTTTCGGGGCGAGAGATTTACGCAAACAGGAGAGATAACAGCTACTATTTCAAGAACAAATTTCATTCAAGTTCAGGTGTATTTTCATGACAGCGGCTCAAAATCTACCACTCTGCCTTGGATCTTCCCCTCGAGCCTGAAGGAACAGCATATCCCAATTTCGACTTTTCAAACTTGAAAGCAGGCGCCAAGATTGTAATGTCCTCCTCAAGGCCCCATTCCTTCCCAGGCATACTCCAAAAGTACTCGGGATGCTTGAAAAGATCCGGCCTAGCCTTTTGAATGGCAGCATACGTCTTGAACAACATAACCTCCATGTCGTCGCTGTGGCGAGCCGAGAAGCCCTCATTGCGCTCCAGGAGCTCCTTTGCCTGCGCTTCGTCATATTGGCCAAGTCTATAGTACCAGATGTTATACTGGGCCAGACTAACGTCGATGTCAAAGGTGGCATCCTCCTTTGTTCTCTGCAGTAGAGCTTGGAGAATTGCAATGGCGCCGACTATGCCAGTTTGATAGTCCGAGTTTGCTACAATAGCACGTTAGCTCTTTTTTCTACTTTGTTGCTTCATGTAACGAAAACCCTTACGCAAGAGCGGAACGACAGGCTCGTCAAGACCGAGGAATCGGCCCTGGAGCCAAGAGATGCCCACAAGGCAGTCACTGATCTGTTGCCATCCAGATCGATGACTCAAAGGACCCTTGAATCCATAGCAGTTCTCTCGTACATAGATCAGTCTATCATTCACCTTGCGGAGACTTTCAGAGTCAAACCCCAGGCGAGCCAATGCTCCAGGGCGATATCCATCGACCAACACATCAGCGCCTTTCACAAGCTCAGAAAAGACCTTCTTCCCCTCCTCGGTCTTTAGATTAATGTCAGTGTCTCGTTTCCCAGTGCTGAGGTCCACCCAGAACGGTGAGATGTCAGGGAGGTCTTTGTTTGTCACCTTGATGACATCCGCACCAAGGACAGCAAGGATCTTGGAAATGACGGGCGCAGCGATAACCCGAGAGAAGTCAATGACGCGAATGCCGGCAAGTGGCTTGAAGTCAGAGGCTTCTGGGCCCTCGCTCTCGTTTGCTGGCCACTGGCTCTTTGGTGCAGGAACCGACCTGATATTCCACAGTGGCTCAGCGCCAATGATCTTGCCCTGCTCCGTTTCAAAGAACTCTTCTGGAGTGAGACAAGTAACGCCAGCTTGCTTAAACTCGTCATTGGCCATCTTCTCAATGACCTCTGCATCATACTGCGCTACCTTGTCGGCGTAAATCTTGATAGCTTCCTCTCTGGAAACATCCTGCTCTTCGACACCGAGCATTTTCATCGTCGGGCCCGCATTCATAGATCCATGCAGATGGTAGAAACGGCCATCTTTGGTCTTGTAGACATTGCTGGACTGCTGGTGGATAGGCTTCTGGTTGTCGTATAAATCTCCTTTCTTGACTTCCGCCATCAACTGGGTATTCTGGAGAAACATTTTGCCGTTGATAGTTGGAAACATGACTGACTCTAAGAAGAGTGTTGCAAGGTCGCTCAAACCTCATCAGCAGGTAATCCGCTCTCGTTCTCGGAGTTGACTCACGTATTGACCTCGATATCCTGATAATCGATCCCATATCGATCTGCTGCTATAGCACTAGCTGCAGCTGCAACGAGGGCTGTGAGCGAAGACGAAGACTCGGTTATCTTGCAGGGCGTAGGAACAAAAGGCCTCGGGTCGTCGCCAGTGAATGTGATCTTTTCCGCCGCTTCCGCGAAAGACGGTGGCAAACCAAGCCGCGAGTCACCCAGAAGATCCTCGCGTAGGATGCGATAGCTTTCGTCCTGTACAGAATAGTTGCCCATGGTTGTTTGGATTCTGAGATACCGCCTTCTGATTATCTGATTCGAGATGTCGAGTGATATAGTTGAGGTGTCCTCGTCAGCAAATCTGATCTTTATTATAGTCGCGGCCCGGCCCTCGATGGGTCAACTGAGCCCGAAAATCGTCCCTGTCAGCATCACGCGATATCCACTTGCACTGTAGCAGTCGCCGTCAGCAAGACTAAGCCATTTTAAGAGGAGTAAGCCGTAGTACGAAACGGGGTCAGCCGGAGCCATGCTTGAGGTGCATCTCTAGTGCTTTAATATCCTTGGTTGTTATGGATGTATTGGCCAGCTCACGGTACTCGAAGTGATGTTATGGCTTGTACGCTCGTCCCTGAGACATGGAGGGAGAGGGAGGCTGTCTCTGCGGCCAGGTCCTGACTTAACAATACAGTCCATATTGGGATCGATAATCCGCTGGTAATTGCGAGTTTGGGGTATAAATTTAGAAGGGACTGACATGCTTCATGCTGCGCTCGGCCCCCTGTAGGGTAAGATCGGCTATGTGTCAATCATCACAAGGTCCACCCAACATCCCAGCGTCAAAGTAGCAGTTCGCAAGGGAGTAAAACCAGATCACTTTAGAGGGTAATCAATTCACCTTCATCAGTCTCCTGATTTTGCGGCACCTAATAGGATAGTTGGAAGTGGGAAGATGAGGAGGACGCAATTACTGGTTGGGGTTCATTGATTGGCTGGATCAACAAAAGTCCGACTAACACCAGTCAAGAGGAACCCCTTTCACACATGCGGGTTTGTTCACATCCTCTCCTTGAAAAAACACTCAGGCCCTTCAAAAAGCAAACCGTCACTCCCCAAACAGCGCCAATACCTCGAAAATCCCTTTTCCCGGTCATTCTCGAGTTTTTGGGTGCTTTCTAATGCAACGGGGCCACGTAATTGGCTCCCCGCGCCGGCGCCTCGCCCGACAGCTCGCGACAGCCGTTTGCACTGTCAACCACCTGCAAAGCATCACAATGACTGTCCAGACATAGGTCTATAGATCAAATATTCGCAGCCTACTGTCAACAGCCGGCCTGGTCCGTTGGCGTAGCGGTTTAACCGCTTGCCGGGCCTCTCCATGGCCCTTCAGCCGTTTGCCGCAGGCGAGACAGGCGCTAGAGGAGGCGCTTTGGACAACTTTTTTGCAGCTCTTTTTATATTTTTACTGCAATGCTCGTAATATAAGAAGGCGATTCCTCCTTTTTTTTTTTTCTTTTTTAAATCTCGTGGGTGGCATGTTGTCTATCGTGGTGCGCAGAGATATCATGATGCTTGCGCATGGTGTTGCAGTTGTTTTTCGCGACATGATAAGCACAAAATGGTATTATCTAACTAAGAGAAACAAATTCACCGCGCCAGGGGGCGACCCCTCCCCTCCATAGCGCCCCATCGCACTCCGATCGTGAACCTAATGGTATTACAATGCCCCAGTGAGCAAAAGCGCCCAGTAAACAACCATGCATAACCTCAGCTATCCGCCCTCGCATCCTGCACCTGCTTCGTCCTCTCAGAGTCGGTCTGATCTCCGGTATTCACAGTACTCTCATGCTCAATCATCATGATTGTCGCATTCTCGGCAACAGGTCGATGCTGAACACCCTTTGGAACCACAAACATATCTCCTTCGTTCATAACCACGGGATCTTGACCCTCAATTTCCATGTTCAGCTTTCCGGAGAGAAGATAAAAGACTTCTTCTGAGTCGGGGTGTGAATGCCAGATAAATGCGCCGTCAATCTTGGCAACTTTGACGTGGTGATCGTTGATGGCGGCGACGAGGCGAGGTGACCATTTTTCGGTGAAGGAGGCAAGGACGCCTGGGACGGAAGTTGCTTGCAACATTGTGCTTGTTGATTGTGATAAAATGAGAAGTGAGAGGATTTGAGATGTGATGTAATATTGAATTTCTTCAACTCACATCCCTTTGAAGTTCTTATAAGAGAGAGAAGATGTGGGTCATCTTCGTTCATGTCATTGGCAAGGCGCAAGGGCGCGCTGACGATGTCCAGATGTCGTTGGTGGAGAGCTCTATCCACCCATGAGTAATCCCGCCCTTGGCATTGGCCTGGAACTGTTCTGGGCACCTCTGCCATCGTCATTCATGTCGTGGTTGAGATTTGGTAGTATTTTTCGCTTTCTTCTTGTCGAACACGTAGGGGCCACACCGGGATTCGAACCCAAGGCTGTTTTACACCAGTACTGTTCGCGATTCGAACCCATGACCTTCAAAAAAACAAAACCCCCAGCTTTGTGACTCGAACCTGTGACCTCCATCTTCTCCTTCACGCGACTACAGGGTAGGCACTTCACTTCGCGCCCTCATAACATGTGAATGGGAACCATCCGAGGCCGTCATCCACAACAGCTCCCCACAAAACGCCACGGCAAATCAGTTCAGCCAACGTTGGGACTCACTCAAATGACGATGAGCCTTCTCAACGTCCACCCGTTCTAGAGCTATCGGATAGATCTGCAGCTCCTGACTCGATCCCAAGATAGCCCAATCGTTATCCCCAGTCTGTGAATGACTGCGCCTTGAAGCTTCGGTCCACAAAGATGTCTCACCTTACGATTGAAGCTTCATCCCTGCACAGTACCAATGATATTCAGGCACAGGAGCCTTCAGGCCTCATTGACAGCGCACTGCAACCCTCCCATCGATTCAGGTCAACGATTCGAGAGGTTATTTAAGCCTAGTACAGCACGCCAATCGCATTCAACCACCCATCACCAAGTGGCTTGGAGCTTCGTCACTCGAGGCACACTCGCACATCCAAACGGAGATATCCTTTCGAGAGTTCTGACAGCCCCGGATGCCGCGCACCTCGACGCGACCGTAGTCAGCTGTCAGAATGACTTCACGCCAAAATCTCATGGTGCTTGGCTGGCCTCATCTCGGCGAATTGGAGGCTTCCGCTGAAGACATTGCAATCACATCCGTTTGGTTACCGCAGTAAGTTCCATACCAGTCACCTCTAGCGGCGTCCACCTCGAAAGCCTTTGTTGTTTTCGGTATGGAGCGCGCCGCAAGCAACACCTTTTTTTCCCCACGAAACGATCACAAAGTTTGTTTTGTCCAGAGTAGCCGAGGCTCGTATTGGTGTGAGACATTGGACCCTTTGGAGAGTACTTCTGGGCGATCGCCCCTCGAGTGATTCTTCTTTTTTCTTGGACAGCTGAGCGATGCTTCATGCGTTTGCGGGTCATCAATTGATCACTCAATTCTCATACCTTCATCATGACGCAGTCACAGTCGCAGGAGGATGATGCCATTCAATCAGTGAGCTCCAACACTGGTCGACCAGAGGTTGAGGAATTACCCCGACGACACGATTCCGAATCCTCAGGAAATGGTCAATCGACATCCTCCAACGATGGATCTGGGAGCAATGGGAGCTTCCCCCCAGATGAAGTCCGCCATCACAAGCACCCAGCGCGTCCTGGACTTCACAAGCGTCAAACAACTCATGTCGCTATCAACAATGCCGACCGTAACGAACTCGTCCGTATCGCGACGGCTCTTTCGCGTCGTTACTCTATCGCTACTGGCGAACCGGCCCGCATCCACACTCTTGTGACTGAAGATGAGAATAAACCCGCCCTCGACCCAACCAGTAGTCAATTCGACATCTACGAATGGCTTCAGAACTTTGTGCAAACCCTCAGGACCCAAGGCATCACAGCCAAGAAGACGGGAGTCGTCTGGAAGAACCTCAATGTGTCTGGTACAGGAGCTGCATTGCAAGTCCAAGAGACTGTGTTGTCCATGTTGATGGCACCTCTCCGAATGGGCGAGCTGTTCAGTTTTGGGAAAAAGGAGCCCAAGCATATCCTCCGCAGCTTCGATGGACTCGTAAAGAGCGGAGAGCTGTTGATCGTCCTTGGCCGACCCGGATCTGGATGCAGCACCTTGCTCAAGACGCTTTGCGGCGAGCTTCACGGCCTGAGCATTGCCGATACTTCAACCATTCACTATAACGGCATTCCACAAAAGATTATGAAGAAGGAGTTCAAGGGAGAAGCCATATACAACCAAGAGGTAACAAAATACTATCCATCGCAGGCAGTGGAAGCTAACAGGCAATAGGTTGACAGGCATTTCCCGCACTTGACTGTCGGCCAAACCCTCGAGTTTGCCGCCTCGGTTCGAACGCCATCGCATCGCATCCACGGCATGTCCCGCAACGACTTTTGCAAGTACATCTCCCGAGTCGTCATGGCCACATACGGACTTAGCCACGCCGCCGACACAAAGGTCGGAAACGACTTTATTCGCGGTGTGTCTGGTGGAGAGAGGAAGCGAGTCAGCATTGCTGAGATGATCCTTTCTGGGTCTCCATTCTCTGGTTGGGACAATAGCACCCGAGGTCTCGACTCTGCTACTGCCCTCAAGTTTGTTCAAGCTTTACGCATGGCTGCCGACCTTGGCGGTGTGACTACTGCCGTTGCCATTTATCAAGCGAGCCAGGCCATTTATGATCTCTTTGACAAGGCTGTCGTGCTCTATGAGGGCCGGCAGATCTACTTTGGCCCAGCAAACGAAGCTAGGAGCTTTTTTGAGCGACAGGGATGGCATTGCCCGGCACGACAGACCACTGGCGATTTCCTCACATCTGTCACGAACCCAAGTGAGAGAGCTGCCCTTCCTGGAATGGAAGAACGAGTCCCGCGCACACCCGAGGAATTCGAAGAATACTGGAAACAGTCTCCCGAGTTCCAGTCTCTTCAAAAAGAAATTGAAGAATACGAGATTGATCATCTTGTCGACCGACCTGGCGAAAGCATCGCAACACTCCGAGAACAAAAGAATTTCCGCCAGTCGAAGCACGTGAGGCCAGGATCACCATACACCATCAGCATCCTAATGCAAGTGAGACTCTGCACCAAGAGAGCATATCAACGAATCTGGAACGACATGTCTGCAACGGCCGCAGCCTGCATCACTCAGCTCGTCATGGCCCTCATTATTGGTTCCATCTTCTACGGTACGCCGGATGCTACAGTTGGTTTCTACGCCAAGGGTTCGGTGCTGTTCATGGCTGTCCTTCTCAATGCTTTGACAGCCATCTCCGAGATTGCAAGCTTGTACGCGCAGAGAGAAATCGTGACGAAGCACGCCTCTTTTGCTTTCTACCATCCTTTTGCAGAAGGAGCTGCTGGTATAGCTGCTGCGATCCCCATCAAGTTCGTAACCGCCGTCGTGTTCAACATTGTTCTGTACTTTCTCGCAGGTCTCAGACGCGAACCAGGAAACTTCTTTCTGTACTTCCTAATCACCTACATCTGCACCTTTGTATTTATCGCCTTCTTTCGGACAATGGCAGCCATTTCGAAAACAGTCTCGCAGGCCATGGCCCTCTCGGGAGTCATGGTTCTAGCCCTGGTTGTCTACGTCGGCTTCACCATCACGGTTCCAGAGATGAAACCATGGTTCTCTTGGATTCGCTGGATCAACCCCATCTACTACGCCTTTGAGATTCTCGTTGCCAATGAGTTCCACGGTCGACAGTTTACTTGCTCGAGTATCTTTCCTCCGTATACGCCAAACATTGGGGATTCTTGGATTTGCACGGTTCCTGGTGCTGTCGCGGGTGAATGGACGGTCAGTGGTGATGCGTTTATCGCTGCCAACTATGAGTATTATTACTCACATGTCTGGAGAAACTTGGGTATCCTGTTTGCCTTCTTGATTGGATTTACGATCATTTACCTCGTGGCCACCGAGCTCAACTCAGCATCGACAAGCACGGCAGAAGCCCTTGTTTTTCAAAAAGGCCACATTCCACCACATCTTCAAGCCGGCAAAAGTAACAGTTCAAAGGATGAAGAATCACTTACTCGCCCGGCTGGCAAAGAGACTTCGTCGAGCGGAGATGTGGGAGCAATCGAGCCACAGAGAGACATCTTTACCTGGCGCAACGTGGTCTATGACATCCAAGTCAAGGATGGACAACGTCGACTCTTGGATGGTGTTTCTGGATGGGTCAAACCTGGAACTTTGACGGCTCTCATGGGTGTCAGCGGAGCAGGCAAAACAACCCTTCTCGATGTTTTGGCTCAACGCACAACTATGGGCGTCATCACAGGTGACATGTTGGTCAACGGAAAGCCCTTTGATGCTAGCTTTCAACGCAAGACTGGCTACGTGCAGCAACAAGGCAAGGCATGCCCCTCAACTCTTTGAGAGTCAAGCTAACATGAGATAGACCTTCACTTGCAGACAGCCACAGTCCGCGAAAGCCTTCGATTCAGCGCCATGCTGAGACAACCAAAGACAGTCAGCAAGCAGGAAAAGTACGCCTTTGTGGAAGAAGTCATCAAGATGCTCAACATGCAAGAATACGCCGATGCCATCGTCGGAGTTCCAGGCGAGGGTTTGAACGTCGAACAGCGAAAGTTGCTCACCATTGGTGTTGAGCTAGCAGCCAAGCCCAAGTTGCTTTTGTTTCTTGATGAGCCTACCAGTGGCCTTGATTCTCAGAGTTCTTGGGCTATCTGTTCCTTCTTGAGGAAACTGGCAAACTCTGGGCAGGCTGTGTTGTGTACGGTTCATCAACCGAGTGCCATTCTTTTCCAGCAGTTTGACCGTCTTCTCTTCCTCGCCAAGGGAGGCAAAACCGTGTACTTTGGCAACATCGGAGAGGACTCTCGGACCCTACTTGACTATTTCCAGACGCACGGAGCAAGAACGTGCGACAAGGAAGAGAACCCAGCCGAGTACATTCTCGAAGTCATCAGCAACGTCACAAACAACAAGGGTGAAGATTGGCACTCTGTCTGGAAAGGCAGCAACGAATATCAAGCAAACGAAACAGAAATCGACAGAATTCACACCGAGAAGCAGAATGAAGCCGCAGCTGGGGACGACGATCCTTCTTCGCATGCTGAATTCGCCATGCCATTCTTTTCTCAGCTTCAGGCCGTCTCGTACAGGGTCTTCCAGCAGTACTGGCGCATGCCGGCCTACATCTTTGCCAAGTTCATGCTTGGTATCGTAGCCGGGTTGTTCATCGGTTTCTCGTTCTTCCAGGCGTCGACTTCGCAGGCGGGAATGCAGAATGTCATCTTCTCTGTGTTCTTGCTGACTACAATCTTTACCACACTTGTGCAACAGGTAATTCGACAAGCTAATATCTTTGAAGGGTTATGTGCTAATCTTGTGTGTTAGATTATCCCGCATTTCGTCACTCAACGATCTCTATACGAAGTCAGGGAACGACCAAGCAAGGCATACTCGTGGAAGGCCTTTATTATCGCCAACATCATCGTCGAGATCCCATATCAGATCGTCACAGGCATACTCATCTGGAGCTGTTTCTACTACCCCGTCGTAGGCATCCAGAGCTCCGACAGACAAGTCCTCGTTCTGCTCTTCGTTATCCAACTGTTCATCTATGCCAGCGCCTTTGCACAGATGACGATTGCGGCGCTTCCAGATGCGCAAACAGCAGGCAGTCTTGTTACCATTCTTGCCATGATGAGCACCATTTTCAGCGGCGTTTTGCAGACCCCCAGCGCTCTTCCCGGCTTTTGGATATTCATGTACCGCCTGTCTCCGTTTACATACTGGATCTCTGGTATCGTGGCGACCATGCTACACGACAGGCCAGTCGAATGCTCCTCTACCGAGGCATCGACCTTTAATCCCCCATCAGGTGAAACATGCGGAGAGTATCTCAACCCAATCCTATCTCAAGCCCCAGGTCAACTCCAGAACCCCTCTGCCACGGAAGAATGTCGATACTGCGCGTTCCGCTACGCAGATCAATACCTTGCAGGCTCTAGGATCTACTGGTCTGAGAGATGGCGCAACTACGGCATCATGTGGGCTTTTATCGGGTTCAACATGATGGTGGCTATTGTCACGTACTATCTGTTCAGAGTGAAGAAGTGGTCCAAGAAGTGATGCTGGGAGATCACATGGGAGATGTACTTTTAGTTTTGGTGAGAACAAGGTTGAATATGTAATATTGTAATGATACCTAAACGAGACAGATCTGGCCCCACCACATGTCGGCGGAAACGGCCTCACCGAACATTGCCCCATGTACATACGCCTCGCCAAACACTTTAAAGAACTCACCACTATCTGCTTGACGGAGAATCAGAGGCGTCGGACAGCCGGACAATAGCCATACCGACTGCCCAACCTCAAGGTCTTGGGGTCCGCTCCCTAAGTACCCCGAATCGAGGGCAAATACTCTCTTGAAGTTGGCATAGTAGAGGGCGAATGTCTCGAACCGATGGCTCGACGTCTTCCAGAGGTCTAATGTTTGTGTCTTGGTCTCCTTGGGGACAAGCTCCGTCTGGCCCCCGGCCAGGTGACCAATCTGCACTAGACGACGATGAATCTCTGACTCTGAAGGGATGATACCATTAGGATCTTTGATAGCCAAGTCTTGCATATCAGCGTATTCCTGGAAGAACTTGATCCGCTCCTCCACAGGGTTAGCTCGCCGGTTGGAAAACGAATCGACCCGAGTGAGAAACAGGTCGAGTATTTTATACATGAGCCAGTCTCTAAAATGTGCTCTCAAATTCTCATGTG
Organism: Fusarium liriodendri; assembly: GCA_023509735.1. Classification (NCBI taxonomy): domain Eukaryota; kingdom Fungi; phylum Ascomycota; class Sordariomycetes; order Hypocreales; family Nectriaceae; genus Fusarium; species Fusarium liriodendri. Next base: position 12,086 of record JALLKD010000689.1, on the reverse strand, counting down.
CTGGTCGTTGCGCCATGTCGCTGTCAGTCAACAACACTCTCCAGAACACCTCTGAAATGTGCTGTCCAGTGGGTGTGTAAATATAGGGGAGACTCTTGAGCATCTGGAAAGTCTTCTTCCACTGATTGCGGGTCGACATCTCTTCCCAGGAGTTTCCGACGGCGCGAACTATCCCAAGCTTCTTGGCGTAGACCCAGAGCTTGTTGGGGTTGGATGGGTCAAAGACGGGTTTCCTGACTGGCAGGACATGTGACCCGCTGCTATCGTAGCCTCGCGTGCGGCGGAAGTTGGGAATTAGGAGAGGAATAGCCTGACGGAAAGGTTGTAGATCTGGGACCCATGACGGAAGGGGGTCTAGTCGTGGGAAGATGGCGTTGTATCCAGCTTCACCCGCCAAGGTAATCAGGTTGAGAGTTCCTGTTTCTTCAATGATTGCTCTGCACATTCTCATGCAAACTGCCTCTTCCGTGGTTGAAGTAGAGTAATCAGGCGTAAAGTCGGGATGTTCCGCATAGTCGAATCCAGTAATTGCATGCAAGATGCCATGAAAGGCGTAAAACTTGTCTCGCCTCTTTGTAGCAGTGAACCCATAGCAGCCAAAGACCAGCTTGAGAAGAACGCTGCCAGGACCGTTCTCCTCAAGACCGGCCATGAAATCCAGTTCCTTGACCAGATCCAAAGCCTCAGATGAGGTCTTTCCAGTCCAGAATCGAGCCAGCTGCAAACCAACCGTAACGGTAAGTCCCAGCGACATGAAGAGGAAATCGGTATTGTGCGAGTAGAACTGTACCATGCTGGTTGCTGTATGCGTGAGACAGACAAAGCAAGCAAAGAAGGCGAGTGCATCCCAGTCAAGTGAGATATCGCCGCAGAGAACTTCAACGTGGTTTGACAGGGCGACTTCTTGTACCATCCAGGCTCGTCCAAACCATCGCCTCGAGAATAGTTCGGCAAGTGATTTCCAATCTTGGTGAGATAACGGTGTAACGCCAAACCGTGAAAAAGCAGTTGTGTCGGTAATGAAGATAGGCTCTGTGTACTGTCCTTGGCCATGAGTCTGTAGCAGCTCTATCGTCCCTCGTCGCGCTGCTTCGGCGTTGCGGTTCAGTATTGAAACTGCCCGAGCAATATCATGACTCTTTTTTCCGAGCCAAACAACAGTCTTTGATGCTCCGCCATATACATGATCCATAATCCGAATCTGCTGTAGCTTTTCGCCCAAATCTTCCTGATTGATGCAAATCGCATCCGCCCATAAGAGCGTGTCGGGAGGATACAAGTCGCGAAGATGCACCAAGGCGTCATATAGATTAGGCATCACTTCAAACCGGCATCGATCAATCCACAGAGCCTTCTTCTCAAGATCGCTATATTGGCTTCTGGTGAAAAATGCCGCCAGCTTTGGGGGACCCCAAGTGTATGAAAGGGCCACATAGCTGGGACAACTCGGGCCAATTTTGTGTGTCTCCAGGGACAGGACGAGATCAGATATGTTTGCGTCGCAGGCAGGGTCCTTGGTGAATCTGAAAAGACGTATCTTGTCTACCCGGATTTGGTCTCGATATTGGAACTTGGGTGTCTTGTTTCGTGAAAACTTGAGTTTCTGGAAGAGACCTATTGCAGCATTTCCGGCAAACTCAGCTGTCGAGCCCCCGAGTAGCGTTGCTTGGTCGAAGAGTAGCACTGCTGTGTTGAAATTCATGTCGGTGGACATAAGCGAGTGCCTGCTTGTTTGTTTAGGTTGATGGCTTGTCGATTCAAAGAGGCGGTCACTACCGATTGTTTAAACGATTAAAAATGTGGCTGTCAAGATATGCATAAATACGGTAGTTAGCTAACCAATATTAACGTTACGAGCTCTCATTCTGTAAGGCGCCTGATTGGGCGTGTATATGGGGAGGTGTCAAAAACATGTGCTGATTGTGGTTCAACTATGCCACAGCAGTTCGCTTATCAAGGGCTTTACCCAATATCTGACTTAATTCACACTATCAACAGGTTCGTCATCATCGACTGGCACAGGCAGACTCCTGTCTATACTCGCGAGAAGACACCTGTTAGCCTTGTCGGCCAAGATATTCAGGTGCCTATAGCTACCCCCAAATCTTGAACCCACAATCTTAACCATCTCCATCAGAATATCAACAGGACCAACATCCATAGTTGATCCCTGACTGCCCACAGGCACCAATGACAAAAGATCAGCCAACGAACATGCTACCTCAAAGACCTTTTCCAGTATCCCAATTCCATTGGCCTCGAAAGCTTGAGTCGACACCAGCTGCGAGGCAAGCACGATTCCACGTGCAACGGTGACGGGGTAATGCAGTGACATGGCGTCTTCGCTGCATGTGCTTGAAAGCAGGGTCTTTGACGCGCAGAGTTTCCAGACTATTATCTTGAGCCACTGTCGTGATACCAGGAGGTCTGCTTGCTGCACCTGGGAATAGTTGGATACATTGGGTAGCGTGTACTTGAGGAGACCCTGTAGTGTTGATAGCTGTCCAGGATCTTCAGTGCGTGGGGGAGTCGCAGAGTTTCGGTTTGCGATAAAGTCGGCGTCAAAGTGGCGAAAGAGAGAGATGAGATCGAGGAACCCAAGAAGTATCTCAGCACCCGAACATGATAGATCGACCATAGGTACGTTCAAGGTAATTTGTAGCGTAATCTGTCGATTCCTCTGCAGTGCGTAGCCTCTCTCGGTGATGAAAAGCACCCAGGCCATGCGTCGAGCGTATGTGGCCAATAACGGATCGTCAATCTCGCTGTAGGTGGCTTCCTCGTGCAACCGCAGCGTCTGCAGTATAGTGATGGCCTCTCGCAGGTAGTACCAAGCTGAGTTATCCTGATCCAGAGAGAAGAAGGCGGCGTAGAGGAAGAATGATGTCTGGGTATGGGTCAAGGATGGATGCTTGACGAGGTTACAGTGTTGTCTTGCGCGGAGGGTTTCAGAGATGAGGAAGTCGGCAGATGGAATGATTAGCTCATTGTGGGGAGATGCCGGCGGGAGGATCTCAGGGGAGAGCGAGATGACGGCACAGCAGGCCGTGATGAGGCCATACTGCTCGGGCGAGACTGGAGTTTGTTCAACTGTCTCACGATGGAGGATTGGCGTGAGCGGATACTTGTGCTTGAAGTAGGCGTCGAGACACCATCGGATGACTTGGTGGGTGATTCGAGGAGATGGCTGAAAGGCTGCATCTGGTGTTCTCCTGAGACGAGACACTTCGGAGCAATTAGATGCTTCGCTGGGACTGAGCTGGGCGGATTGCGGTATCGGGGCAGGCTGTCGTTGAAGGGGTCTCCGTCGTGGACCACCTTTTGGCCCCGTCTTCTTGTGTACGGCCAAATAGGTGCAATTGGCCGATGCCTCACGGCAGTTTATGCATGGCTTACAGCCGTCGCAGCGTACTTTGCGTACATGACAAGCATCGCAGGCTTGTCGGACTTTGCATGGCCTCTTGGGCCCCGTTGAACCAGTTGAGCGGGTCATGGTGTGAGTGTGACTGGGATGGGGAAGACGTTCTAGTTGCATGACTGGAGAAGAAATATAAGTTGTGGGGTAATATTATTAATAGCCAATCAGAAACAAGTACAAATCCTTGCCACTATCCCCGAAGTTGACAAGGAGCTCCGGTCCGTACCTCGGTCCAGTGTTTGTGGGATAACTGAATTATATGGTGAAAATGATATCATCTATTAGAACACGACATTATAATTATTTACTCCTGAGGGAAGACCTGGTGAGAGTCAAGGTACCCCTCAAACAAATAAATGTAATTGGCCTGAACTCCCGGAGTGACCTGGTTGGAGCTGCTTGCCAGCTTTGCCACAACTTCCAACCAGCTTCCCATCATCACATCGCTCTTCTTCAGCGCAATTAGGGTCTTTGATTCAGTGAGAGCTATGAATCTAGTTATTAACTTCTTATTTGCACCGCAATCCTCCAGGTCGCCCTGTATCTAAGACCTCAAACCTGCTATCCATGTCGTTTGTAACAGCTAAGTTATAAACAAAGCCCCAGTAAGTCAACTGCCTTCTACACACGCGGCTTTCGAACAACGGTTCCATCATCCACAACAAACTCGCTAAACTTTCTCGGAGGAACACCCTCGGCATACAGACAGTCAATGTCGTGGTAAGTCCTATTCTTGGTCTCAGGCTGGAACCAGAACAGAGTTGCCAAGATGAAAACCTCGGCACCAACAAACAAAAACATGACCTTGCCACCCCAGTTCAGTTGGTCCGGGTTGATAAAGTATGGGAACACAGACGAAAGCATGAGCGCCGTGAGCTGTTGGCACACCAGACTAAAGGCGATCGTCTTGGGACGCGTCGCCTGTGAGGCAGTTTCTTGAGCAACGGCCCAGCCGAAGCAGCCCACTGTCGCCGTATAAAGCATCGACCATGTGATCATGAAGGCGAGGAGGGCTGTGTTGGCGGCATTGTTGGCTTGGCTAGCGAGCGAGGTCCCGGCGATGATGATGGACCAGCAGCAGAGCAGCGTGCCGCCACCGATGAGGGATTTTCGACGAGGCAGGACATCCGAGACAGAAACAGCGACGCAGTTGGAGAGAAACTGTAGGGTCGAGGAAATCGCGGTAAGTCCGAAGGGGTCAGACTGGCCAATGAGTTCGAAATAGTACGTCTGGTATGTGTCTGCAGATGTTAGCAATTGGTCGACAAAGCGTTGCTGTTGGGGTACTCACTTGCAAAGTAACCTCCAGAGAAATTCTGAGATTGCAGACCCATGACAGCAATGAGGGTTCGCGATCGGTGCTCTTTGGAGAAAATAGCCTTCCAGCTTGTCTGCTTAGCCATGTTGGCCTCGCCAGCTGCAACCTCCAACTCGGACTTCATAAAGTTGAGCCTCTCCTCAACGTCTACACTCTTGCCATAGAGCTTGATGATGGCCTTGCGAGCATCTTCATCTCTACCCTTCTTGATATACCAAACGGGTGACTCAGGAAGGAATGGGAGAACAACGGCGAAGAGCGTGGGGACGAGGAACGTCATGACAAAAGCAAGTTTGTAGCTCCATTCTCCGTGGATCTTGGAGGATCCCCAGCCTGTGATGGAGGAGAGGAAGAAGCCCAGCACGATGATGACGTTTGTTAGGGAGCTGAGGGTGCTTCGAAGGGCAGCGGGTGCGTTCTCGGTGACATAAAGCGGAGGTGTGACAGTTGAAAGTCCAACTGAGAGACCGAGGAGAAGCTTGGAGACAAAGAGGACAGGCAGATTCGGAGAGAAGACGAGCGCAAAGGATGAAGCTAGGGACAGAGCAACAGCTGTCCAGAGCACAGCCTTTCGACCGACATAGTCAGCAAACTGACCAGTCAGGAAAGCTCCAAACACCTGGCCAATAGTGCTAGCAGCGTTCCAGAGAGACTGCCAAAGCGCCGGAATGACATATTGATCGCCGACAGAGTAATATTCTCCATACGCCTTGCGAAACTCGGGAAAGGCAATGGCAACGCCTGAAAGACCAGAGTCATAACCCCATCCAAAGACGAGGGACATGATGTAGAGCGACCAAAAGACATAGGATTTGTCCTTTTTGAGGTTTGCCCACAAGCGCTGGTATTGCTGCTTGGGTGTGAAATCTTGGGCGTCGATGGCTTTTTGAACAGAGGTTGAGTCTGCGACGGGGCCCTTTTCGATGTGGTAGGACACAGTCGCCGCCGGCTCAGCTTTGGTAGCCATTGTGTTGGAGATACAAAGATGTTTGATGAAGGAATTGAAGTGATCTGAGGCTGATTGGGAGATGCCACTGCCACTCTGAGGGCATCATGTCCAGTCTTTATATATCCAGTCTTGATGTCGATGGCTCCAGCTAAACATGACTCGTGATCCCCAGCTTTCTTCCATCCTGCCCCATGGGGAATCAGGTGAGACTAAAAAAAACAAAACATCGAATAGGTTTAAGCTCGCCCCTCGATGTCCGTGTCCTCGCACCGAGAAGATGGTGATATATCCTGGCCTAGCGCTGTGGGTGAAATGGTTGAATTTCCATTGGTTAAGAATTCGCTCAGTGGGTGCGGCCTGGCTGAATTATTATTGGCCTCCCTCCGTTTCTTGACGGCCCGACAAGAGTCTTTTCCTTTGGAGCTTTTTGAGCAAATCATAATTCAGCCATCAGAGTGCAGCAGACCATCCTCAGTGCCGCTAGCGTCAATGGACAGCTTCAAGTCCAATGACAAATTCAACCGACACAATGGAAATCGGGTATAAGAGGCACATGAACAAACTAATAGCTCCTCCCAATACGTAAACTCAGGCTCATCTCGAGTTCCAGACCACACCACTATGGCACCATCAGCAACTATGCCGACATCTACCCCTCCAGACAGGCAATGGTGGAAGGAGTTGGTGGTCTATCAGATCTACCCAGCAAGCTTCCTCGACACAGACGCCGATGGACTGGGTGACTTGCCAGGCATCATCTCCAAGCTGGACTACATTCAATCAGTAGGAGCTACCGCCATCTGGCTTTCACCCATCTTCAAGAGTCCCCAGCATGATATGGGCTATGATGTCTCAGACTATCGAGATATACACCGTCCATATGGAACAGTTGAAGACGTCGAGGCCTTAATCCGAGGCTGCCATGAGAGGGATATCAAAGTCCTTCTTGACCTCGTGGTCAATCATACCAGCCACGAGCACGAATGGTTCCGAGAATCACGCTCATCGAGAACTTCCCCCAAGAGAGACTGGTACTTCTGGCGTGATCCCAAGTTTGACTCGGACGGCACTCGCCATCCGCCCAACAACTGGGCCTCCATCTTTGGTGGCAGCGCCTGGACATGGGACGAGCAAACAGGCCAATACTACCTCTCCCTGTTCTTGCCCGAGCAGCCTGACCTGAACTGGGCTAACGAGGAGATGCGCCGCGCAACCTATGCCGACATGCAGTTCTGGCTTGACAAGGGCGCTGACGGTTTCCGTATCGACTCGATGAACCTCATGTCCAAGCACCCAGACCTCCCTGACGCGCCCATCACACGGCCCGGCTCCGAGTTCCAGCCAGGAGACAAGTATTTCGCCAGCGGCCCACGGATGCACGATTACATCCGGGAGATGCGGGAAGAGGTCCTGGACAAATACGTTTGCATGACGGTCGGCGAGCTAGGCTTCACCAAAGACGAAGACAGCGTGGCAAGCTACGTCGCTAAGGACAGGCATGAACTGAACATGCTATTCACAGGCGACATTGTGGACATGGACTTCGGTATCAACCACAAGTATGAGCGGGATGATTTCAGACTTTCCAAGCTCAAGGCCATAACCAGTCGGTGGCAGGGCGCCATGCCCAAGTTTGACGGCTGGAACTCGGTGTATATGGACAACCACGACTCGGGCCGCTCCCTCTCACGGTACGGATCGGATCTGCCCAAGTACAGGAAGGACGCGGCCAAGATGCTAGCAGTCTACCTGGGGACCTTGAGCGGTACGCTGTTCCTCCTGCAGGGTCAAGAGATCGGCATGGCGAATGCGCCCGAATCGTGGACAATTGAAGACTACATCGACGTTGAAGGCCTAAACTACTACAAGAGCGAACTCAACAAGAGAGGTGCCGGTGTCGACATGTCGGACGTCATGAGAGAGATGAGACTAAAGGCGCGCGACAACGGAAGATTACCCATGCAATGGAACGCAGACAAAAATGGTGGTTTCACCCAAGGGTCGAAACCATGGATGCGCGTCAACGATGATTTCAGTGATTGGAATGTCGCGCAGCAGGAGAATGATGAAGATAGCGTGTTGGCGTTTTGGAGACAAGTTTTGAAGCTCCGACAGCAGGAGAAAGATGTCTTTGTGTACGGGCGGTTCGATGTGTTGCCCGAGTATGAGGACAGTGGAGATGTCTTTGCGTATACCATGACAAGCTACGATGGGAGAGTGGCGCTGGTTCTGCTGAGTTTCTCGGACAAGGAACAGAAGGTTGAGTTGAAGGGATGTACTGGGTGGAAGAGGTTGCTCGGAAAGAATGCTGAGACCTTCAAGACTGGCGGTATTGAGCTCAAGCCCTACGAGGGGGCGGTGTATGCTAGTTGGGAGTAGCTTTAACTACCTGGGCATACACTTGGCGAAGGGCATGTATGTAAAGGGTTCACGGCAATCAAGATATATAATATACAAGCTCCAGTTATGTTACGGTTTTGCTATCTCCATTAGATTGCTCAGAAGCCAATCCCCCAACGCTTCTTTGATCCCTGAAAAAGGGAGTGTTGTCTCCGACTTCTATAGTATCCATGGCGAGAATCTTCTCGGAGGCAGTTACAGAACAAGTCAAGTAAATGGCCAAACGCCTTCCCTGTTTATGTTTCCCTTCACACGCAGGGTGCTCAAGTCTTCTGTGGCCACAAGCATCATTCCCCTCGAGCCCCCACGAGACGACTAAACACCATGCTACCTAGCCCCATTCTTCCTTCTGATCGGAATCACCTCGAGCGGATCCTCCCCCTTCCTCAAAGCCGCCATCAAAAGCTGCATCCTCCCATCAACCCTCTCATCCAGCCTCCAACAAGCCTCCTCAACACCAATAGCACCCTCTTCGCACATCTCCTCAACTTTACGCACGATCTTCTGCCTCACACCAACATAATTACTCGCATACTTGCGTTCCTGTAAAGTACCGAGCCGCCAGGTAGTGCCGTGATTGCGCTCGAGCTCCTCGATAGCTGGGTTGCCGTGGAGCCCGTGTTTCCATTCTGTCCAGACGAGAGCGACTGTTTTGGGCATGCGGTGGTATTTGAAGCGGCGACCTGGAGGACCGGTGGCGTACCGGTAGCCAACAGATCGAGGGACGGAGTAGCGAGGTTTGTAGTTTTCCATAAGTGGAGGGGATTCCGCCGAGAAAGAGGGCGATGAGGAGCGAGACGCAATGAGGGTCGAACGTCCGTCTTCCGCATAATCGTCAAGTGCGGGCTCATCTTCAAAGTCACCATCGTCTTCTTCCTGTTCTAGAATTGCCCCAAGGTGAGGGTTCGGCGTCGAGCACTGTTCTGTAGCTTGGTAGCTATCTGTTGCATTGATGGCAGTCCACGTCGGGGCTTCGTCAAGCCTGGGACTCCTCTGTGAGGTCGCTCTCAATCGCCGCTTCGCCCGACGCCGTGTTCGCAAGGGTAGATTCCTCCTCCGCGGCGCTCGACGTCCAGTACTTCTAACGGGCGCCGTGTCCATATCGGGTGTAGGCGGCAACTGATCAAAGGAATCGTCTACGGCGTCGACCCATTGCGACGTGATCCGAGTAGCAGTGTCCTCCAGCGTAAGCGGTTCTTCTTCTTGCAGTTCCTCGTCACAATTAGGCCAAGACTGCTCATGGAGCCGTGGACGCTCTACGCGAGAATGAGCGAGTCGCGGTTTACGCCGAGCTTGTGAAGCAAGTATCTCAACCTCTTCGGCATGCTCACATCCCAGTTGTTTCGCGATCGCCAACTCTGTCGGAGCCGCCCTCTCACCAACAGCAAACCTACCCTCCTTGACGTCCCTCATGAACCCTACGAAGCCATCCATAATAATGACATGCATCTCGATTCTCTTTTCCATCTCATCCATCTTTTGCTTCATTGTTTCATTCTGTGCCAGCAACTGTTCTGTTGTTCGTCTCTCCGCTTCGAGCTCCGACGCGTAGTGTTCCTGGATACTGATGACGACGCGGGCGAGGCTTAGAGGAACCTGGTTTACAGCATCATCGATGTGTTTCCCCCCAATCGCTTCTCCCTCCTCATCGGCATGTAAGAGATCGGGGTCCAATTCGAGTGAGTTTGGCATGAGATCGATCGACCGGGAGCAGGCGGCCGGAGCCGGGAGCCGGTGTGGATCCTCCGAAACGGGGCGGTCCACAGCGGAGGGTTCCGGAGAAGGATCCGGCGACAGAAGCATGTCCGGCGACAGAAGCATGGGGGCGGCATTCGTAGGATGAGCCTCGTTGCTCGGGGGGAGAAGGTAAAGGGCAGGGTCGATAAGGTCGGACATCGGGGAACGTCGACTTGGGTCAAGGTGTACTCGGCATCTGCTAGGTTAGAGACTGTCTAATACGAGACACTTTACACTCAATGCTTGAGGCACAAGGAGCGACAAGATTAGCAGTCAAGAAAAAGCAATTCTTTGTCAATTGAGGACCCCTCTCTCTTATCAAAACACCAACACCGCCTGTTGGCTTGGCTCGAGAACAAAGAACATCACAGACCTCATCAACCCACCAATAGTGAAGCTTCCCGATACCAGCGGTCAACCTCCCTGCTTTGACAATGCTAAATGTAGTTCAAAAGATCAATTCGGTTTGCTATATTTGTTGAAGTAGTAGCAAGATAATAAAAAGGAGTAATAAGTAATAAAAGAACAACGTTCCTCACCATAATCATGCACCATCCATCATCTAGATTCATACTTTCTGTATACGCTCCATATGCTTCAATCATTATCCTGTATCATGCGGAAAACTGTGTGCCTGTGTATATATGCCAATGACAACAAAATAAGCCAACGGGTATAAAACGCCAACGATGCTACTCCGTCTGCAATGCGAGAAGGTCGAGTAAAATCAAGAGGTAAAAAGCCCCCAGCTGCAAGCGGCAACTTGGGGGAGGGGAAGAGATATGCGCCAGACACTCAAATGTAGGCGGCAGGTTGGGCCTCGACCTTGCGGCGGCGCCAGAAACGCCATCCCTTGCGTCGACGCACAGGCTTGTCGCCAGCCACTTTTTCATCACGATCGTCCTCGAGCTCAAGCCTGTACCGCCGCACGCTGCCCGAGTCATCGTCGAAGGACACGTGCCTGTTCTCGCGAGAAACGAAGCAGTCTGGCACAAGATGTCTCATGATCCAGCCCTTGACACCTCGGGTCGCAGCGTCGATGGCCGCGTACTCGAGACGGCGCGTGCGATCGCTCGTCCAGTAATGCGTCGTCTGGGGAGGCGGCGAAGGGACGGGCGTCGGGGCCGTGTCGACCTCGGGGGCGGCGTCGGCGAGCTGAACGGGGTCCGGGGATGGGAAGTGGAAAAAGGCAGCGGGTTGTTGAGTTGCCGTGTTTGTGCGGACGAGGTGAAGAGATTGGTTGCTCGTGCGTGCAGTCTGAACAGGATGCGTCGTCTTGGCTGCGCGACGGAGAGAAGGACGATTGCGGAAGCGTGACCTGACTCCTCCGACGCTGCTGTCCTTGGAAGAACCATTAGACGAACGACGAGCGACCGAGGGGCGAGAGGTGGAGCTGGATGTGTTGGAGGTTGATGCACGTCGAGGAGGCGTGTTGGACTCGTATCCCGAATCCTGCCTCTGCATCTTTGTAGCCGTGCCCGGACGTCGTGCCTGCTGCTCTCTATTGTTCAGAGCCTCGCGTTGCTGTCGTTGCAGCTCGAGTTGAAGGTGCTCGAGCTGCTGGAGACTCTTGCTGTCATATGTGACGGGAGGCCGCGGGGGCTCAACAAACAGTTCAGTGTCGTTGAAGCTGTGGTAGGTTGTTCCCGAAGCTCTCGAGCTACACCTCTCCTCCATGATGGGCACACATTCGACGACTACCTTTGAACTTGTGTTAAAGAAAGGATAAAGAGAGGTGGGGTTAATTGCTTTGTTGGAGAGGTAGGTTGGTGGGATATGTATAACAAAGGACCGACTAAAGGTGAAAGACGACGATGATGTTGGTGGCGGTCAAGTTTTGGACAAGTTGGAATTGGAGGATGGGATTCTCGCGGGGCCTATAACAGCTTTTGATGCGCAACGCGTTTCTCTTGAAGCCCGAAAGTGACGGGACACCGCGGGCAAGAAGACGCAATCTCCGATCCCTAGCCCAGCCAAGTTCAGGAGATGGTCGCGGTGAAAAAACAAGCGAGAGGTTTGGTTTGGCGGGAGGAGACACTGGGTGCGTCGAGACGACCAGGTTCAAGAAGTTGCGGTCTGCAGGCCTTCTTATTACGAACAAGGCTTCGACACGTCCAGTAGCGGCCTAGCACAAGCACAGCCAGGGCCCTTTTTTATTTTTCTTTGGGGCAAAGCAACCCGGCTGGCTAGAGTCTAGAGGGGGGCTGTGGATGCGGGAATAGTTGGAGGAGCTTGTAGGGGTCTGATGGGAGAGGGTCAGGGAG
>JALLKD010000686.1:0-14314 GCA_023509735.1 Fusarium liriodendri | reverse complement strand
GGGGAAGACACTGACCTTGGAGACGGCAGCAGCTTGCGCAGCCATCGACTCGGCCATCTTTTCCTTGTCGACTGCCATGTTTACTTGAGGGCCTGAGGTGTCTTGAGCGGTGGTAGGTGAATGAGATGATGAGTTTGATCGAGATAGTCCACCGGATTTTGGAGGAGGTGTTTTGGGAGGTGTAGGAGGTGTATTCATTTCAAACCTACTTATACTGGCATCCAAGGACGAGTACCGGTGCTTTAATGCGGAATGGGCACCAAGACGGAACAAAAGGGCCTTTACAGGCGCTTATTGTCTTCAGCTGCCCCAGCCCTTGCATGGTCATGGTCCAGAACAGGCCCTGCTCCGTTCATCACATCCACTATCACGCGGAGTTAGTCGCCCAGTAGCGACTAGTGACTTGGTAAGTGCCATGCGGGCCTCGGCCAGCTATTCCATGTATCTCGGTCGATGGGGGTGATGGCTTCCATAAGTGCGCCGGAAAGGGCCAACTCGCATTCCAGATCCAGGTTTCAAATGATCCTTCGAGCCCCGTTCGGTGTCAATAGCGAGGGTTTTTTGAACCAGGAGCTCAATCGTCGCATCGTGATTGCACGGCCTGGTGTTGAACCAGGAATGACGGTCATCGTTAGCACAGCGGCTGAGGGGAATAACGACAGGGCCGAGCCGTCCCGTCCCATCTATAGCTCGGATAGCCTATGCGCTAGCTTTGCATGGTGGCTGGCTGTGATGCGTCTGAGGATCGTAGCTTTTCACATTCTAACCGAGCCCTTTCGGGAGCCCATTGCCAGCCCGTAGCCGGCTCGTCTTAGAACGAGAGGGGCTCAGCTCCTGAAACGATTTACATGGTCATAGGTAGTGAGCTCTCCATCCACTTCCACAGTCAACTCGAACAACTCGGCCCACTCAGCATCAGTAAACGGCTCGATCCCTTCCCCTTGGAACATATTCAACGTGGAGTCAAGTGCGTCAAAATCCCAGTCCATTGTTTCCTCCAACCTCTGCCCCCCGCTGTCCGCGTGGCTCTGCTCTCTCGTGGCGTTCCGGGTGGTACTCGCGATGAGCTCAAGCACAGCCTCAGACATCTGCATGAATGCGTTTGCGTGCTGCTGTACTGTTTTCCACTCAGCCGTAATCTTGCTCAACGTCTCACCGCATAGTTTGAGCGCGTTGACAACCGTATCCAACTCTGAGGGCGTTAGGCCGACTCCGCTGTTGCTTTGACGTCGATGCTCTGGTATGCCGACTGCACAGTAGAGAATTCCAAACCCTGCTTTTAAGACGTCTTGCACGTACGTCCAGTTGGGTTTTAAGAAACCGTCATCGGACTGATTTTGATACGCCAGCAGAATTTGGTATGCCGAGAGGGTATACTGCCACAAGTGCTCAGTACTCGTAGTGGTTCTCTGTGCGTTGTTCGAGGGAAGAACTAGGTACGAGAGAAACTTCATCCGTTCGCGATGAAAGTTAATGTCAAGATATTGTCTGGTTTCGTATGCATTGGCGGGAGTAAGTTTAACCACACTAGAGTTATACCAAGCTTCGAGTGCATCAGTCCAGGTCTTCGCGGCCTCTATCTGCTCTGCCAGAGAGGCTATTTGTCTTGATAAACGGTTCAAAGCTATACGGGCATTCGTGCCAAGGCGCCGCAGGAGGGTGTGCCTTACCAAGTTTGTCACCTCGGTGTATCTACCAGGAATCTCTGGTTCGCCTGCCTTGATCTTGTCATCGTCCTGGTTGATTGGAAGGTCGATGGTAATATCCTCTTCGGCCAGAGCTACCGGTCGACCTAAGTTCTGGCTACAATGTCGATCAGAGATGTATGCAGACCAGAATATTCTTCGGCGCAGCTGCTCTTGTAGCTGGTCGTCCGCTGCTGTCTCTCGACTATGGAATCCAAATTTCACGCAGACTCTCATGGCCTGCCTGATAATCTCCCAAGTGCTCGCTATACCAACGTCGTGTAGAGTGGCAAAGACAAACACAAGGAGCAGGTTCTGTATCTGTGCAGGAGGCGGCACTTGGCCAAGATGAGCCTCCTTGCTCATAGCGGTCAGATAATGGTCCCTTGCGTAGTCTTCTTTCCATCTCCCAGGAGAGCGCATGGCCCCGATAGCAAAGATCATATGGATCTGGAAGAGATCTTCCGTCTTTTCATGTCCAGTATAGGCCGGGGTACCAGTATACAGTCGCTCGAGCTGCTGGAAGACCTCTGCTTGTCTCATGAACGGCATAGTGACGTGCAATGCATCGAAATACAGCTTGACAAGCTCGACAGCGTCACCGAGACTGGGCAGAGGCATCTCTGTGACGCGCACCCTTTCTATGTTTTGTTGTCCGTGTTCCTGGGCCGTAGAGACACCTAGGCGGAGTACTGAGTTATCTGAGCCACGAGAGACGGCAGCGGCTACGAGCTGCCCGAGACTGTGCAAAGGCTGTCAGCAATCTAGTGTACGTAGCCAGTTGACCAGTAGGTAGTACCTAAAGATGCTTCCAGAGCCGCTATAATTTGGAGAAACCTTGGGCAAAGAGTGGGAAGGGGTCGGAACAGAAGCGGGCTCGGCTCCAACCATGCCTTCGGGTTCGGAATGTCCACTCTGACGAATAGCAAGTCGAAGGGTTTCAGCTCTGTCGCGAAGACCATCCACGTAGCTAATACAAGAACATGTAAGCGGCGCCTATGATCAACTTCCAACTCTACATACCTCCTTGCGTGCAGCTGCCCTGATCCAGGGTCTACGGCGACGCATTGTTCTCTAAGTCTTGTGCAGTTGTTGCATGACTGCGACGTCTATCACACTGCGTATGAAGAGTCAGATAGACGGTACAACGACAGGGGTCGTTCTTGAAGGATCCGGTACTTTTAACTTCTTGCTTTTGCAGGATACACATGCTCCCTGAGTAGCAGTCACTGGATTAGCTGCTGCAAGAGAACCGGCCTCTGCTACTGACTCCATAGTTTCTTGCAGTTTGCGATTTGGTCGGCGGTTCAATTACTGAGTGCGGGGGATCGTTCACGTCACCAATCATCGCTGTCGGTCATGTAGCCGACTTCACCAGCATTTATTCGGCGTTTTCCGGGCCACTAGTCCAGTCGGACTTGCCCGGCGGCTTTTGATCATACAATTCAACAATACGGAATCGGAGGATCTGGCCATTTGCAACAGCCATTGATCATGTGTTCATCTACCTCAAGTGCCCGCCATAACTCCCTAGTAGTCGCTCAAATTCCCAATCGTGACACCCTTGACATTCTGATATTCGGCCAAACCATACTTGGAACCCTCGATATCAACACCACTCTCCTTGATGCCGCCGAACGGTGACTCGCACGCTGTCATGATGCCCGTATTAACGCCCACCATGCCGCACTCAAGTTGACGAGCCACCCTCATGACGCGCCCAATATCCTCAGAGAAGAAGTACCCCGCCAAACCGAATTCCGTGTCGTTGGCCAAAGCTATAACTTCCTCTTCAGTCTCAAACGAGAATATCGCTGCGAGGGGTCCGAAAGTCTCATCGGTTGCAACCTCCATCTCCCTAGTAGCACCCGTAATGACAGTTGGCTCGAAGAAGAAGCCGTCTGTACCTGGTGGTTTGCCTCCGGCTCTCGCGACCGCCCTTCGAAACTGCATCCTCAACCTGGTGTGCGACTTTGCTCACGGCTGCGGCGTTGACGAGAGGCCCTAGGGTCGTGCCTTGCTCAATGCCCTTGCCAAGAGCAAGCTTACTCACTCGCTCCACGAGTTTGGCTGTGAATTCTTCTACAACCGAGCTTTGCACGTATATCCGATTGGCACACTATTTCACAGTCAGCCATGTCGACGATTTTGAGCCGGGTTGACATACCACGCATGTTTGGCCGGCGCATCTGAACTTGGCAGTCAAGGCCCCTTGTACTGCGCAGTCCAGGTTCGCGTCCTCAAACACGATCAAAGACGCATTTCCACCTAGTTCCATGCTTACTTTCTTCATGGTCCCTGCCGCCAGTTTCGTGAGCATCTTGCCTACTCCTGTGGACCCGGTAAAGCTCAGCTTCTTAACCTTGGGATTCGTTGCCAACTCAAGAGATGCCTATCGATCCTTTGTGGGAACCACGTGAATAATTGACTCAGGGATACCAGCTTTGACGGCCAACTTTGCCAATGAGATGGCACTGAATGGTGTCTCGCTTGGTGGCTTTATCACAACAGAGCATCCAGCGGCGAACGCAGGCACAATCTTCCTGGTGATCATAGCAGCTGGGAAATTCCACGGCGTTATAATACCGCAGACTCCTACAGGCTCCTTGAACGTGAGCACTGTAGTGTCGTGGAAAGACGAAGGAATCGTCTCGCCATAGGCCCGAGTTGCTTCTTCAGCAAACCAGGAGACGTATGAAGCGGCCATCTTGACTTCCCCTTGTGCTTCAGCAAGGGTCTTGCCATTTTCCAGTGACAGAATAACAGCCACTGTGCGTGAATGGGCGGTTAGCAACAAGAGCTGATGTAGTTGAAGCATTTCGTGGCACTCACAATCGTCGACATTCTCAAGAATCTGCTCGTACCATGCCCTCAAAAGGCTTCCCCTTTCCTTGGCTGTTGTCGACGACCAAAATTGTCGGTATCCTTTTTCCGCCACATCTATAGCGTCGATGAAATCTTGATGTCCGAAATCAGAGCATTGTCGAAGTACTTTGCCTGATGACGGTTCGTAAACAGGGAAGGATTTGCCGTCTGCTGGTGTCTTCCATGAACCTGCAAGGAGGCCGCGGGTATGGAAGAGGTCTTTGTTTGTGATGGGGATAGAGATAGGATTCCCATCACCGTTCGCAGAAGTATTGTGACTCATTGTGATGTTTCGTTTATTCGAAGTGCCTCTAGGCGAAGGATGATATGTTGACCTGTGTGTTTTCGTTCTTCTCACTTGTCTTATTTCTATCAAACGCAGGGTCCTCTTTCGGGATAGGCTAGAGGCTCGGTTTAGTATGCTAGACCGAGTGCAATGGCCGGGCACATCCGGCTTCGGTACAAACACACGGTGGACAACCCCGGGTGGAGATAACCAAGCAAACGCCAAGCCGAAGCGGACAAGACCGACTCATCGGCCACGGGCAAACCCGACATCTCCAAGAGAAGCTGTCTGCACCAAACCGTCTATCCGGGGCAATGGTCGCGACTCATGCACCGGGATGGCCAAGTCCCGGCCTGATGCCTCTTATGGCGAACCTTCGGAAAGTAGATGCTGTGCATGCATGTCCGGGTTTTTGATTCCATGTGAGTGATGGGTAATCCTAATCATTGTTATTAATCCCAGTTTGCTTTTCAGATCAGAATGGCACCACAAACAGGCGCAAGGAGCGCATCATTCGACAACGGCCGCATTACCCAGTGAATCTAGCTGAGTATCGGGGGTTTAACGCGTGCATGCGTTACGGCACCAGTCAACATAAGCTGTTTCACAGGCATCTTGGTCAAAGTTACCATTAATGCCGCAATAGATATGACTTCGAGTGTTAATATCTACTTTGCTAAACAACGCCCCGTACTATCGCCAATCAAGAGGCATGGCACAATACGGGTTCAACGCCCGTCATGCTTCTCCCTCACAAGGTGTACCTATACAATGGCGATCGATCACCCATCGCGTCCAACTCCTCGGGCGTATACTTGGCAAATACTTCCTCCTCCGTCATCTTAGCCCTCTGGGTATTGATATACTTGTACAGAGCCTCAACCAAGAGGCAAGCTAAGACACCCGCTGCCACAAATCCCAAGCTTGATCCGATACTTGGGCTTCTCGCTATCGATGTAGATGAAACCACCGATGATGCCTCCAACATTTCCAATGCACAGCATAAAGGCAATACCCATAGCTCGCTTTGAGGGGCCAGCCAGATTGTTGAGATTCCACGCGTTACCATGACTATGAGCTGCGGGCCAACGATAAATGGCATACGCCAGCTGAAGCGGTCGGCGAACTACGAAGAAACGAATGCGGATATAGCACCGATGATATAAGGAGGGTTAGTCAAAAGTTGCGCCCGAGTAGCTTCGAAGCCCATTTTGCGTACAATCTGCGGCATGGTAAACTTAAGTGCGTTGTTAGGCACCGTGTTGGACCAGTAGATGATTCCATGCATCCAGATTTGCCAGTCGCAGAGGACACTGATCAGCGCCTTGCGAGTATCCGATCCGCTGCCCTCGCTCTTGGCACGAGCCATAGCTCGGCGAGATGGGTCTGCACGCTGGCGAAGCTCTAAATAGCGAACCTCGTCAGGTTCAAGCCACCCACTCGACAGGGCCGGGGAGTCGATGAGCCAGAAGTATGTGAGCACCCCGAGGAGGACTGTCACGATTCCTTCGAGGAGGAAGATCCAGCGCCATCCCTCCAAGCCACCAACACCATCCATTTGGGCGATGCCGGCTGCGAGCATTCCACTAAAGGCGCCTGCCAGGGCTGAAGCGGTGTAAAACACTGCGATGCGGGTCTGTGTCTCGTTCGGGAGGTACCACTTAGAAATGATGAGGATCGAGCCAGGGAAGAAGCCAGACTCTGCAATATTTCCGTTATCAGGTCTATGTTGCCAACGGGGAATGGTCTTTGAGAATCCCATTGAGACGTACCTGTCGCTCCAAGCAATAGCCGGATAGCCAAAAGACCACCAAAGTTCTGGGTAAGACCGGAGAAGGTCATCACAAGGCCCCAGGCAATGACTATGGCGGAAATGTAGATGGATGGGCGCTTCATCTTGTTGAGGTAGTGGTTGCTCGGGATTTCTGGTTTCACTTCAGTTTAGAAAGGGTCATCCAAGAGCATGATGGATGATGGTGGACTTACCGAAGAGGATATATGGAACGTAGAAGATGCTGAGACAGATTCTGTATTGATCATCCGTCATACCGAGATCTTCGACAAGTCCTTCAATCTTTGCATTGCCTATTGCGACACCCATAAGCACACATCTCAGAAGATAAGTGATAGAAGACACGTACCAATATTAGCACGATCGATATATGCAAAAAGGTACAAGAGGGTCAAGAACGGCACCAGTCGAACGTCGACCTTCCAGAGAACCTTTTTCTTCTTGTCCTCTGGGAATTCTCGAACAAATGCTAGTTCCTCATGGGTCAAGCCGGAAGCTTCATCCAGATCGCCTTCTTCATGGGCATAGGATAGCTTATTGCTGACCTGCCCAGGCAGGTCATCGAGTTTGGCAGTTTGATTAGGGGACGACATCGTGTTTTAGACAAGAGAGAAAAGGACTTGAGAAGGACAGATGGTGAAGTGTCTCGCTTGCCGTTGTTGACCGAAGTTCACCTCATGGACTGGACCATCCTATCATTCTATATGATCCACAGGAAACGCGGGGGTCATTGAGATGTGTGGAGAGTCTGGGGAATCCCCATGGGGTCAGAGAAAGCCATCCATCATAGGTAGTCGGGGTTGCCCGAGTCTTTGGAGGCTTACTCAATCCCTCGGTAGAAGAAAGTCGGGGAAGGCCGGCGCCAAGGAATAGCAACGACTCCTCCTTGACTCGACTTGCTGCTAGTTCCGGCCGCAGTCGCCTCCTTGTATTTTAAAACAAGGAGCCAATCGGGGTCTAGTTGTCCCGGAAGCTCTCCCACCCAATCCTCCAATCTACGAAGACCTGCATCAGTCCCCTGCCCAGTCCTCATCATGGCTGTCTCATCTCCGAATATCCTTCTCTTTGGCGCCGGCAGCATCGGCGGCGTCTACCTGTATCAGCTCCTCCAAGCCGGCTGCACTGTAACAACCGTCTGTCGATCGAACTACGCCACGGTTAAAGAACACGGCTTCAAGCTCTCATCTGTGCGATATGGAAATGTCGGCTTCAAACCAACTGCTGTTGTGCGCGACATCTCTGAATGCAGCAACATCACATTTGACTTTGTCTTAGTTTGTACAAAGTCGTTTCCAGGCAGCAATCCATCGCTGCCTGAACAACTCAGACCGGTTCTGGAAGGAAGACCACACACAACCATTGTCCTAGCACAGAACGGCATCATGATTGAGGAGGAGGTA
Organism: Fusarium liriodendri; assembly: GCA_023509735.1. Classification (NCBI taxonomy): domain Eukaryota; kingdom Fungi; phylum Ascomycota; class Sordariomycetes; order Hypocreales; family Nectriaceae; genus Fusarium; species Fusarium liriodendri. The sequence continues at coordinate 6,286 of JALLKD010000686.1, read as the reverse complement.
GCGGCAGCGTTTCCTCAGAATCCCATCCTCAGTGGTGTCGTCTACTGCCCCGCAGTGCAGACAGGTCCTGGCACGATTGAGTATCCTGAGATGCTCAACCTCTTCGAACTAGGCACCTATCCTTCCAACGCGCCACAGTCACACAAGGATGCTGCAAAACGCTTTGCAGACCTCATGATTAAAGGTGGTGGCGGTGCCGAGGTTCACGATGATATCCAGGTAGCCCGCTGGTCCAAGCTACTAATGAATGCGGCGTGGAACCCCATCGGGGCGTTGACCCTGACCACGGACGGAGACTTTCTTCGAACCTCGGAGCCATATGCTCGTGATTTAGCATGGGGTGTCATGATGGAACTTGTCGAGTTGGCCAAAGCGGCGGGAATCGAGGGCGTAACGGTTGAGGTGGCTGAGAAGAAGTTTTCCATCGCAAAGAAGAGAGCTGAGACAGGGACGGGGAGAGAGATGAGCATGCTCCAGGACGTTAGGCAGAACAGAGAGTTTGAGGTTGAAGCTATCTTGGGTAATGCAGTGAGACTTGGGAAGCAAAAGGGTGTCCCCATGTCGCGATTAGAGACTCTGTATGCTCTAGCCAAGGCCAGATGTTGGGCCCTGGTCAAGGAGAGGGCCACATGATATTCCGATAGTTTGAACCCACGTTCATATCCGTGTCCTAGCAGTACAATAGTGAAGACCTAGCTCCGAGTTACTCTCCTTCCATGTGGCCAAGTACGAATCCCTAGCTCTATGATGTTGATGACAAAGTCAGCTCCATTCAAGGTAATCTTTCACACGTAATGAGTCGTTGATTAGTAGACTCATGAGTATGAAGCTGGCCAAGATTACAGGTAAATATCCATGCAGAAATGATAGAGGCATAGCCGCGTGTGTATCCAACCTGTTATAGACGCTTTACATGCTTTAATGCTGTTTTATCACAAGAGCCTAGTGTCCATTCGTGCCACTGCCATTCTTTTCCACACTACGAGCATCGTGGCCTTCCTCTTGCTGTTCCCAGTCCTCTTGCCCTCCAATGTATCTAAACATTGCCCTCACATCTAAATCCTTGTACTCTTCCTCTCCACTCAGCAAGCTATACATCTCCAAGCCCTTGGTTCCCAAGATTCTCTCAGCACCAGCCTGCTCCGCCATCTGCGTCGCGAGCGTAAAGTCCTTGAGCATCAGTGCCATGCGGAAACCACCGGTGTATCCATGACTGCTCGGACTATTGGGGTCAACGTTAGGTACGGGACAAAACTTGTCGGCAATTGTGTTTTGCGCTGAACCCGCATGTAGAACCTCGTATAGCTTCTTGGGATTGAGGCCAGCTCGCATACCGATGTTGAACGTCTCGGAGCATGCAATTGTGAGGATACCAGAGAGGTAGTTATTGCAAAGCTTTGCCGTCAATCCCAGTGAAGGCCCGCCACAGGGGATGATCTTTCCACCCATGAATCGTAGGATGGGCTGGATCTTGGTGGCAAAGTTGGGATCGGTGACATCGTCGCAGCCAACAAAGAAAGAGATGTTGCCCTTGACGGCGCCAATGACGCCTCCGCTGACGGGCGCATCGTAGAACGAGGCTGTGGGGAACTTTGTGCTTAGGTGTTCCTTGATGCCAAGTGAGGTCGCTGTGTCGATTGTCGAGCAGTCGATCAGGAGCTTCCCATTTAGAGGGACGGTGCTGAGCGCATCAGGGCCCGAGATGTAGACTGACTGAACGTGGCGGCCTTCTGGGAGCATAGTCACAATGACCTCAGCACCCTCGGCAACTCGAGCTGGCGAAGAACATTTTGTGATTTGCTTGGGAAACTCGTTTTGGAGTTGATCCATGGCAGGCTCGTTGAGGTCCAGGATGCGGATTCGCTCGCCATGAGGAAGCTTGCTAACGAGATTCTTGCACATAGGCAGGCCCATTAGTCCAAGACCAATGAAGCCGTACGTAGTAGGATTCTCTGCAGAAGGCATCGTAGCTAGCGGAAAGGGTCTGGAGTAGTGATGATCACTGGGGTCCGAACGTCTGGGTTGAACGAGGGTTGTTTTGTATGCGAGAAAATCGTTTCCCGTCTTTCTCCCTTTACCGAGACCATTCGGAAATATGCCGATGCGCGTCTCCAAACTTGATAAGTCCCGCGCCCTTCTCCGGGCGACAATACCATGGTTTGATCTGCTTCCCCGGCAAAGTCGGGCCTGTCCGAGCGGACCGCCCGAGGCGGCCCTTTTTGCGGGCTTGTCCGAAAGAAACCGGTGGCCTCATCAGTTTATAACCAACATTGACTACGACCCTTGCTAGCTAACAATTTGAAAACATCACTCGATTCGATACCTCATCCCTCCTCTGGTCAATCTTGATTACCAACAATCACTTACCACACCTTCCTCCACACACCACAATTCTCTCTATCCTCCAAGATGCCTATGACAATCATCCGCTCCTCCCGGCCCGAAAACGGCCAAACTCTCAAAAAGGGCCCGACCTTTACCGGCGAGGTCTGGTACGACAACGTCCTCAACAAACAAGAAGAAGGCATCACCATGGTTACAGCCACATTCACCCCTTGCGCGCGTACACACTGGCACCACCACGAGGACGGCCAGGTCCTAGAAGTCAAGGCCGGCTCAGGTTGGGTCTGCGAAAAGGGCGGTGTCCCTCAGAAGTTATCCGTGGGGGATATTGTTTGGTGTCCAGCTGGGACTGTTCATTGGCATGGGGCTGATGAGGGGAGCATTCTGGTTCATTTGGCTATTAGCCGGGGCAAGACGACGTGGTATGAGGCTGTGACGGATGAAGAGTACAACGCCAGGTTGAGCAACAAGGGACAATAATGCAACTCAAGGGTTTCGGAGGGATATATCCGACTTGGGGTATGACTCACATATTGTGAATAGAAAAACGGTGATTCGCGTCAACCAGACCAATTCGTTAACGAAATCCTCCGAAACTTGAAATTCTTATGCAACTAGGCCAGTGATTCAGCTATTTCTAGTGTTTCCATGATCTGAGATACTTCATGACGTCTTCAGAAGTCTCGCACTGGGGTGTTGTTAAGAGACCTACTCAAGAAGATTTGCATTTGCCAGGCCGAAAGTGTTGAATTCCTGTACAGACGACGACTAGCACATAAAGAGATCAATACACGTGAAGGATATGCCAATCTTGATAATCTAACATGAAAAGGTATTTAGGTCCAAGTGATAGACCGCCTTGGGATCCTTGCCGAGGTACTATGCCATGGTGTTTAACTACAACTGACACCGATCGATTGCAAAGCGTGAGATGTGATGGTATATACTCCAGAATGTCGAGGTACCCCGATCAGTGTTTCATGGGAGCCCTGGAAAATAATTAATACCGCACTCGAAAGATGCAATGAAGCGTTAGATACCGAAATACTTGCTGCGCCGACCTGATTAAGGTGATCGAGCAAGTCGCCCAGACACTCGAGAGATCTAAACGTGCGGACAAGGAAACGGAGAACATCAACCGCCCTCGAAATGTACACCACATCAGGGGGGCTTTTAGTGAACAATAGATCGCATCTGGAGATTTGCCCGAAAGATATGAGCCGTATCATGACGGACATGAAGGTTGTGTACCCAGCCGTCCAGGGCAGCGTGGATCCACGTTTGATGGCAACCTCGATAACCGAAAGGTGATGTGAAGCAGTATCATCGAATCTTTGTGCAGTTGCTTCCCCTTCACAGAGGATACAGCGAGATGCGTGCGCGATTCTCAAGTCTGCGGCAATCATGTTCTGTAGAAGATTCGGAGGGTGAAACGACGCCGGTGGCGAGGATCCTGCTCGGCTGAGCCACGTTGATTCCTGGAAGCTATTCGGAAGCCCACTCTCATCTCCCAAGAGGCCATAAGCCATACGCCAGAGTGGGATCGGTGATAACTCTTGAACGCTTTCAGATGGGGCTTCTGGTATCTGTTGATCAAACTCTTCGTTATGGATCAGCACTGGTAGTCCCAGCGTGCAGCTGACCCAGCGATCGAGAAGATATGCACTCCAAAATATTTCAGTGCTCGATGCCTGTTCTGATGCTTTGCTGTGCAGACCAAGTTTTATGCATGACCGCACAACCAGCTCGACCAGATGCCAGGAACTTCCGCACCCTTCCTCGAGCAGCGAGAACAGCGTAAGAAGTATGAGGATGCGAACTGTGTTTGTGGTTTCATCGTGAAATACTTGTTCCTTGGAGGCCACATGCCACAGTTGGCATGCAGCGCTAGCATCCACCAATGAGTCTGTACTGGGAAACACTGCCCCAATGGCCAAGACCAAGTATGCGAGACACGCCTCGCTGAGATCGATAGGCTGTCCGCTGTCAAGACTTTCCAAGCTTGATCTGATATCTTCTGCATTCAGGATGGGGAACGTCGGATGCACATGCTCCAGGTATCGTTCGAGGTACCAAGCGCGCAAGTCTTTGGGGAGATCCTGTATGGCATTCCGCCCATCCGTCGCTGACCTCGATAGTACCAATGGCCTGCCGAGTTGTTTTTTTGGATGTGCATCAAGCGTGTCATTTCTGAGCACGAGAGCGCCGTTGAGCATGCGCGTCAGGTTGTAATTCTCGTAGTCGTACACTGTCGCGTTGTTGAGGTCGGCCAGAACGCCCAGACTCGGCGTCTGTCCCTTCCTGCTCGTGTCTATGTCGAGTACAGGAATCGGCTCGGCAGCGTCTTGACGGCTCTCACCTTCGGCTATCCCGGGACTCATGTGTACACGGTCTGGATGTACATGTCGACCCGCGGCGACCTGTGCCTCCAGACGCGCAACTTCAGCTTCGAGTTCCGCAACAGTCCTGGAACCATCGCGCGTCAGCTTCGTTCTACTTTTCTGCCAAAGATTGATGATAGAACAAGGCATACCGGACGGCGACGTGTGATCCGCTGATAAGAGCCTCCCTGCTACATGTGGCATTGGCCCTCAAACAATGTGAGCATTTCGGAATACCTCTATTACACTTTCCAGCTATTAGCATTTGTATTGTCTATTAAGAGATAAATGGAAGATTCTAATACCCTTTTCTTTTGCCGGCGACACCGCAAACAAGCATGACTGGCACGAGCAATGTCCATGTTGTTCATGGTCAATTACCTCCTCGGTTCGGAGTGTCCAATGTCATGGATACGAAACCCCGCAAAGCGCCCTATCTACGGTCAGTTAGTGGCTGAGATTGATTACATAAGCATCCTGGCTGGCCTGCACAGCATGGCTTCACTCCATGTCGCATTTCTTGATGGTGAGCTTTGGGGATATTGAGGCCTTTCATCAATTACGTTCAACACATTACACTATCAAGGCCTCCGGGATGTTTACAGTGGAGAGCAGTCGGAATCTGGAGATCTTGTTCATGATATCTTCAGGTATAGGGTGGGTTCAAAGCAAATGACTTCACAGCCATGAACGGAAACGAGATAGCACAGGTGGCGAACGAGGGCATGAAATACAAGAAGAAAAAAGGATATCAGAAGCTTAACCTAGGCCATCATCAGTGATAACGAGTTTGTAAATAATAAAGGTGTCAATGTGCTGCATCTAACTGAACTGCTCTTCTTCCATACACTTTTTGTCTGAACCATTGAGCTCAACTTTCTGCGAAGCTTGGAGATCCTAAGATAGTTAAGCGAGAAGTATCACGTGTCAAGGTAGGCTCCAATTGGATGGAAGTGTTGTTGACCCATATTTATCTCCACCCGGCTCTCTCATCGTTAGACCCGATTGGCTGATCAAGCGATGTGTCAGCAGCACAACTTCAGCCTATGCACAAAGGAGGTTGTCTTGCACATCCAAACATCGCATGGAACTTCGACTTGTTGTTCATGGTCCCAGCGCAACATGACGGGTCAATCGCCGCATTGTGGGGCCACGACTCGCGTCAGAGAAACTCACGACGGCGACTATCGCATGAGAGACATGTTATGAGTAACCCAGCAACTGCATCGCCGCATCAGTCAACCGATTCAAGGCATCTGCACAACTGGCAAAAAAATCACCATGTTAGGCAAAAACATACAACAGCGGGGATTCGCTGGTCGTCACCGACCCAACTACTAATCCGCCCCTCACTGGCTTATCTGGGAGAGCGGACGGGATCCCGAGTTCTCCAGTGGGTATGGTCGTATGTGACAGGAGACCAAGCACATTCAGATCATAAGCTCACGGTTCATTTGGTCAACCAGTTGCGAATACCACTCGCATCAATTTGCATCTTCTCCTGGTGATCGCCTCTTGAGTAGTTTTAACATCTCAATTTTTCTTCTTAGTCCTCCATTAGC
>JALLKD010000685.1:0-36876 GCA_023509735.1 Fusarium liriodendri | reverse complement strand
ACCACCGCCCCCACCTCCTCCTCCGCCACCGCCAAGGTCACCGAAGCTGTGCCCGAGGTTGTAGTCGACATAGTCGACTGCAACCTCGGTGAGAAGGGTAAGAATGGATGATTTGTTATAGTCGAGGGATAGCATCTCTAACAATATCGCAACCGGCGATACCATAGCTGATGAGGAGATTGACAAGGCTTAAGCCCCGATAGCAACTCACCTTGCTGGCAGTCATGTAACTGGAAATTGAAGGGGATTCGGATCGGGCTGGTGCCGTTTTTCTGGGAGAGGGGGTGGGGGGTGGCTGAAATGTAAATACGAAAATCAAAGTCGCTTGCATGGAGCCGTTTGAAATCGTTGGTCTGTCCTCAGCGTCCTCTTGATAGTGAAAGGCGAGCTCAGTCTACCAGGGAGAGATGAGAATCTTTGAGATTGTCCATTCTCTCTCCAGTCGTGAACAGCCGCCACGGGACAATGAAAAGAATAGTAAAAGATCATCATAATAGAAGCTTATACTTTGAGATTATTTAACGGATTATTGTATAATTCTTCAATGGCTTTATGGTTATCTTTAGAGGAGATTATGGTCATATCTTCATTTTGTCGTCTCTTGACTCGTGAGTGTGGTCGGAGACGCCTGTGCGGCTCCGGATGGGTCCATACACCCATGTACAGTACGCCCACCTTGCATGGTGTGCTAGAGAACCATCGAGGCAACTGCAGCTAAATCATGCTGCCGTTGGAATGCGTTGATGAGAAATTTTCGTAGAAAGTGGCTTGCACGATTTCTAGCTCACTCGACTCTTTTTTTTAACTGTCTAAGTCAATTCATGGATGAGTATGCTATCGCAAAACAAGCCAGATCTCTCAGTGTACTTGCTGAGGGAAAAATTGGGGCTCGGGGTACATGGTCCCTTGGGAAGGTCCCACAGGTTTAGTGGGACCCGGCCCGCGCCGTTTCAACGACATCAATGGACGTCCACGACACTATTTGTAGAACAAGATTTTATATCATATCTCAATACGTATGTCTTCGAGCAATAGATAGCAGTGCTGGGCTATACAGAGTGCTGAAATCCGTCAATCATAGGCATGACTCAATATGGTTGTTGTGAGCCAGCAAAGTCGACATTGACATTACAAGGGCGAACACGTTAGAGAGATGAACGCATGCCTCCATTTCCCCACAGATTACTTGGAGTCGAAGGCTCTATAGAAATCTTTCTGGTGCGGCCAATACATATGAACTAAACCTGGTTATCTCCACGTATCTGGAAAACACAAGTGCGTGATACTGGACTGATACGGGGAGGTGAACAATCATCCAAGGGCACCTCAAGAGTTTACGGCCTCGTATGCTCTTTTGCGCTTCCAGATACATAAGAAGCTTAGCTGCACGACTGCCAGGGGTTGATGCTGGTGACCCGGAGCAATTGGTCCTCGAGCAGTTCATCCGGTCTATCAGGGCTTGCGCAGTCAGGAATTGAGGCTGCGCACACATCCGTAGGGTCCTTAGGGTCCTAGGATCCAAGCGCGCGTTTAATTTATCTGGAAAAAATTTTCTGGGGATAGATTCTTCTCCTCTTCAACCCATCGCGAGACAGTGAGTCCACCCCCCAACCCCATGAAACTCGCCAACGATCCGCGCTGTGCACCTCTGGCCAATCTGGCATGATCGGTATTCGCTTGCCTGTATCATATTTTATCAAGATCTTCTTTTTCTGAAGGCTCTTCGAAGAAAGCGGAAGCGCACGCAGAGATCGAGGCGAGGTAGATGCGGGAACGACCTCTCCATCTTTCCCACATCCCTCCCATATCCCTCTCGCCTCTCCTTCCTTCATTGTCTATAATATGAATCAAGCTGACATATACTTGTAGGTTTTTTTTCCAACATCACATCTTCGTTTCGGTAAGCAAATCCCGCCCGTGAATCAGTGCGTTCAAACGAGTTGACTGTGATCTAGCAACCAATGGGCAAGCCCTCACTCCCTTCAAAGTGTTATGATCACATCTGACAAAGTCTTAGACCCCCTTCCTCACGTGGTGTTCGGCGCCGGCGTGGATTTGTCCAAGCTGACGCCGGCCCAGCTGTACGCCCTGGGCGCTGGGTTGGCAGCTGGGGCATCGGCCCCAGCTGCCAGAAAGAAGAAGGCCAAGGGGGGCCAGAAACCCCAGGCCAAGCCCAAGCCCAAGCCCGAGCCCAAGCCACCCGTAAGTATACCACGACAAAGTCATGTCATCTTCTACCCAGCCTGACAGTGACTCACTGCCCATCAAACAGGGACAGGGGACGTCTGTGTTCGCGCAGAGGCGCCGAGAGAAGGCGGCAGCCAAGGCTGAGGCCAAGGCCAAGGCCGAGGCTAAGGCTGCCCCTTCCTCGTCCACCACCACCACCTCCTCCGCCGCCGCCGCCAAGATCCCCGCCGGGCCCGAACCCGAGCCCGAGCTTGCTGCTGCCGCTCCCGTTGCCGAGGAGGCCGAGGCTGCAGTCAAAGTCGACTGCAGCCTCGAGCAGATAACGTTGCTGGCAAGCAACTTGAGGTTGACCGAACCCCCTCCGACTACAACATCCAGAAAGAGTCCACCCTGCACCTGATCCTCCGCCTTCGTGGTGGTATGCAAATCTTCGTCAAAACTCTCACCGGAAAGACCATCACCCCCGAGGGGGAGCCTTCCGACACCATCGACAAGCCCAGATCTTCACAACGGTGCGCAGACCATCAATCCCCCCATCGGCAATACGCAGAATCCAGTCCCTCACACGCAGAACGCAGTCACTCCCACCAGCAATACGCAGGAGCCAGATTCTCCCGCTGGCACGCAGAACCCAGTCATTCCCATCGGCAATACGCAGAACGCAGTCCCGCCAGTACGCAGAACCCAGATCCTCCCGCTGGAATACACAGAACACGAAACGCAAACCCTCCAGCCACTAACAGGCTTCCTCCCCAGCCGGCAATACGAGGAGCTCTGATGCATATGGGTCAGTTGCTTAGCTTAGGGTAGTAATCAAATATGGATATCAACTAGAAGCCGAGTCTCCTATTGCAACTCACTTTCACAACTCTATGATAATCGCTCGTAGTGCCCTATGTGAATGAATGCCGAGTTTGTGATGCGTACTAAACTTAGGATAAAAGCAATTAATTATTTCTTAAATTCATATCATTTTACCTTAACTACCTTATGAAAACTTGCGGAAATGTGCTTGAGTTTAGATGATGTTTATCCTAATACTCATCCTTCTGTCGTTCCAAGTTGTCGGTTAGACAGCCTGAAGGATTACGGAGGCTGTGAACATCACTATGGCAGAGTCACTGGGTCAAGGCATTCATGGTCTCAGAGCACACAAACAACCAGCTTCCATTTGATATTAACAAAAAAAGAAAAAGGAAAAGAAACCACAACAGCGACCACCCCGGAAAGAAAAAAAAAACGGGCGGCTGATCAGTCTCTGTGAACGAAGCGTCAATATAGAACTCAAAGCAGATATAACGAAGAACTTACCCTCCTTGTCCTGAATCTTGGACTTGACGTCTGCGTGCCGGCGGAAGTGACTGGGTTCTGCGCGGGAGGGTTCTGCGTATTGATAGCGGGAGGGACTGGGTTCTGGCCACCTCCTCCGACGCCGGCCTGTCAGAGGAGGTGCCGGGCGCGGCGCCGCATCCTGGCCTTCTGCCTGCTGCTCTACATAACCAGTTAGCCATCGTCTCTACTGGACATGCATATCAAGAGAGAACTCACGAGGGGGCCACCACTCCCCCTACAGCCACCTCCGAGGCCCTTCTTGCCTCCGTTTGGGCGGCGGCCACCGGCGGAGAAGTTGTTGAAATTGCCACCGTTAATCGTGATATTGGCCATGATCTAAGTAATAATGAGTTAGCAGTGGTTCAGTGTTTAGACGATCATTGGGTAGAAACGAGGAGTATGTGCTGATCTCCGCGAGCAGAGCAAAGCAGGATCAAAACAGCGCAAGAGATGGGGGATATCCAGGGAAAGGGCAGGAAATGAATGAAGGCAAATAGAGAAATGCCTCTCGGAGTGAACGAGGTTCATACCGATGGCGATCATCGAGGCGAAGGGGCATTGCTTACGAGTGGGTGGTGGTGATGATCCCGAATCTGAAGTTGGCCGCCAGCGGAGCACCGTAGATAGGCCGTCGTGTGTACTTAGGTGCCCCCCAGCGGCCGATACTTTGGTAGGGCATCTGGCTTGTTGGCCACGGTTGGCGCTCGCATTGGAGCTGATGGTGAAGTGTTGAACATGTCTGTGTTCGTGGCTGTTGTGATTTTTGATGCCCGTGTCGATGACCTGAAGATGCGGGGGGAAGAATGTGATTAAGAGTGATTGCGACAGTGGAATTTCTTTGAGCCGGGTGTGCCCACTCCGTGCTCCTTCCCACATGCCGGCATCGCTCCGGCCTCGGGCAGGTAGATGCCCATCAAGGCGGCAACAATCTGCTTCAAAGCCACAGCTCCCCAGCCACTGTTCGAGCACTGCCAAACAGGGGGGATGAAGTTGGGACCATTGAACTGTTGGGTAATAAGGTACAGACAAGTGCTTTCGTCTTCCATCCATCTTAACACGTTCTATGAGCCTTGAGGGACTCACCCACGCCCAGTTCGTTACGTGACCCTCGGCAAATACAAGGAGAGATGGAGCGATAGAAATTACACCTATTTCAATTCTACTACATGATGAAGGTCGGGAAACCGGCGGGCCAAGGACATCAAAAGTCTATGGAAACGTCAGTAAAGGGACTTTGCTCAAGTGCCAACCTGACTTACTTGCCGTAAGATGTGGCCTAGTATGGAGCTCTTCCAGGAACCCAGTCATAATCAAGAGTTGGAACATCAAAGCCGGATGAAGACTGGTGCTCGCTATGACAACGGAGATCCTGCCGATACCTCGTACCTCAATCAACCGCCTTGAAACTCACAATGCAAGTGGCAGGGTGATCGCTTAGAGATGGGTTTGTATGATCCATTACCGAGCGATATAATGGACTCCCGGTGACCCAGTTCGAAAGTGCCCCTGCGTTGTGAGCACTGCGTTCGAAGGCCCGGATGGCTTGCTTCACGAGGGTCGAAATCTCGATCTTGTCGCCGGACAACTCTTTAACCTTCTTGATGAAAGCGGCCCGCTGGTCACCAATGCTGAGATCGTGGCTTGCCCAATCGTCGTTGACAATCACAGAGTCCCCGGTGGGATTCATCAAAGAAGCTGGGCGTCAGTCAGAGCACCAGGTGCACTTCTGGAGGAAGGCCTTCAGGGAGTCGAGATACTCCTACGTTGGCAATCCTACGAGGTAGGCGAGAACTTCTCGCGAGTCTTCGGAAAGGTGGTGTCGTGATTAGACTCGTCAGGGGCAGGGCGCTTTTCATCGCCTTCGTTCTCGTCGCCGTCGCCTTCGTCGTCGTTGTCTTCGTCGTCGTCGTTGCCCTCGTCACCCACGTCGTTCTCCGTCTTATCGGCCACTCGCAGTTGAGATTCATTTAGGGGTGGCTGTTTTGAGGCTTCGATGGTCGTGATGATGATTTCGAATTGTGAGAAAACGGAAGAATCAGGACGTTTGCGATTTTTTTCGAGATGTTCAGCAAGCTCCACCTCCTCTTGCTGGGTATACACGGTGAATCTTTCTGGGCAGGTACAGAGCATATTGTCAAGCTACCGGCCAACACACCTGCCACCATGGTGAAAAGCGGCCTGGATATCGGGTCCCGCGATGGTCATTCTCGCTTCTACGGGTGAACATCCATTAACAGACCGTCGGGTGTCATTTACTGGAACGGGAATTGGGCAGTCCCCCGAGCATGCCATTTCTTGATAAATCATCATCAGCATCTCAACATTATGCTTTGTAATAGTAATCTAAACATAATATGAAATAGTCCAAGGTGAAATGAAATCTCTACTAATTGTTTATCTAATTTTTATACAATACTTGCTTAGGTCTCTGTTAATTATTTATAGTGTTTTTGATGAGATGGAAAACAAAACGGTGTCAAACACTTCCATGTCGAAACAAACCACCGCAACCGCCGGTGCAACCACCAGCCCGAAAAAACAAGACCCATCTGCAACCGCGAAACGTTAGTACAGGCCTCAAAGCAAATATGACGAAGAACTTACACTCGAGTTGCTTGCCACAAAGATGAGTTGTTGCCCTGATCTTTGACTTCCCTTTGTTGATGGTATCAGACTTTTCCACCTCAATGGCCATGGTCTTTCCGGTCGGTGAGTGCCACGACAAGAAGTTGCATACCACTACAAGGGTGGAGGACCAGGTGCAGGGTGAGTTTCTCTGAATGCCATTGTCAGATGTGATACTACTTCTCTCTCTCAAACCATTTGACCTTACCCTCTACTGAGGAGGAGGGGCGGGCGAAGCGCCACCACGTCGGTTGCGGCCCTATTTTATCATGAGTCACTACCTATCCAGAACAAGGAGTCAGAATAACTTACATGTCTGGCCCGGGCCCGACGGCCCTGCCTGCCCGCATGGGGGCCAAAGACTGTGCCCCCGCCCCCAGCTGCCAACCCGCCAAAGATCGCCCGAAGCTGGGCGGGGGAGAGCGCCGCGAGGTTCACCCCGGCGCCGAGCACAACACACCCGCTGATGTAGATGTTGGTGGCTAATGGTTTGTTAATAATGGTCATAATACTTAGAGGAGGCTAAGATTTACTCATGTCGTAGAGCTGAGTGTGTTTCTGAATCACTGTTAGTTACCAGAACCAAGTAGCTCAAAAAATGGTGTTTACTTACTGAAATGATGATTTTTTTTTTTTTTTTTTTTTTGGATGAAAGACGATGCAGACAAGGGGATTCCCATCATGATGGACCGGCCAGAAGCGCACGACGCGGATCGATGGAGGGTTCCATGAGCTCGAGGGTAGGCCCGCGGTTGCGTTCTCTTTACCAGCGAGAGGATCTTGGTTCTGCGTATTGCGGGTAGGAGGATCCGGGGCTCTCACACTCGATTCCGGCGGGAGGAGCAGTCTGCGTGCTACTGCGGCGTCAAGGGACAGTTTTCGGTCGAAAGAGATCTTTGGTGAGATTGGAAGTGAAAGGATTAGAAATTCTGGCGGGAGGAGAAATGTTCATCACGTTGCGGTTTCCGTTTGGGATGGAAGGTACGCGAATGGAAGTGGGCGACGCGGTTGCGATGGAAGGCGAGATCTGCTAGGTCCCTGGTTCGAATCCAGGCATCGTTAATTCTTTTGCCCTTTTCTGGCCTTTTTTCAAGGATGATATTTGCATCTCGTTGAGCATTACACCTGTGCTTTCCTTCCAGCTCTCCCGTCCACTAGTACCCCCAGATGTATCTGGACCTAGATTCTAGCGGTTCTTCTCCCAATGGCATCCTTATATAGCAACGGCAACTTGCTCATAATTTCGCATGCGGTGCTGTCAAAAAGGTGTGCAAAGCGGGCTTTCAGATCGTGAGTGCGTGCGTACAATCTTCGCCCTCCGTATGTTGATTCCATCCATGAGTCAGTGCGTTCAGATGAGTGAACAAAGGTTATGATCATGTCTAACGACTGCTCAGGTTATCTCAAGAACTGTGATTGTCCTCGGGGTTGGCTTGGACTTGCCAAAGCTCACCCAAGCCCACCTGCACGCCTTAGAGTCTAACTGTTGACCTTAAACCAATCTTGAAACTTGGGCAAAGATACCTTCAATCTTGTCTCTCCTGAGTTAGCTCCCCCGAACGGAAGGATCCCAATGACAACCACTACCAGAAACACCAGCAACAACGTGTCGCTTTGACGCAACTGCTCTGAGCTTAGCACCAGGTACACAACTTGACCGGCTTTTAGATGACCATGGACACATAGCTGAGAGGTTAATAGGCGACCTTGCTCCCTTACACGGACATTTTCAGGGTGGTATCCTGACTTCCCTTTGGTATACTCTGAAGCCTACCAGAGATAAAAGCGGCCTCTGGATTGCTTCAAGGCCTTTCAAGTAGTTTCGAATACTGCGCCGTCTTAAATTCAACACCAAGCAGTGAGATGGCCCTCCTGGCCAAGGCTGCACCATATAGACGAGGCCTTCAACAAAAAGTATGGAGAACTTGATACGCGGTAAGAGAACTTGACACGGCGGTAATGAATTCTCTATTTTCGATTACTGTCGTCAAAAACACTACTAGACTTGCTGATCTTGCCCTCATCGACTCTGCCAAGGGGCACCTTGGACACCTATGTTTCTAATTGTTTCAGGCTACAGCCCAGGCAAGAAATGTTCAACAAATACTAGTAAATAAAGGTTGTAAAACACTCTCTTCTTCAAACCTTCTAGATTCATTCCTTTCTTGGAAAAGATACTAGGGGAATGCCTGTCCAATGGTAGGAGTTGTTCCCTGGCGGCCATCAATCTACCTAGTCAACCCACGTGAGACACCTAGGATTGACAGCCTTATTGACTCCATGACATGGGCCGAATTTTCAGTGGCTCTTCCATTCGCTGTACAAGTTCTTTTTGATTCTCTTTCTTTGTCGCTCTTCTCAACTCTTCCCCTGGAGTGGGAATTGCGGTCCTTCCATCCGAGGAGCATGCCACAGACAATTTTTTTCCAATTCAAATCGACGGGAGGCCTCTTTCAACTGGATATATAACTGCCATTATATAAATCGGACCAACGGGCCGCAGGTGACCCTCCCCTCCGGATGTTGCAATGCTGCGCCTCAGCAGCCCCGGGTCACAGGCCTACACTTTCCGGAGTTGCTTGATCGACCCTTGAGAGACGTTATCTGCCCGGCACTACGGATATATAGCCCATGTTGCTGCCTGCTATACCTGCCTTGAAAACTGGCCATATTAAAAGAGGGCAGAAAAGGCAGCCACCTCTTGCCGAAATGACAGCTTCGCGTGCATGGACGAGGGTGGGTGGCACTCATCCACCACGTTGGATGAAGCGTCCTCGGTGTGAGATATTTTTCTATAATTAGGGCAGGATTTAACGGTTCCAACGTCAGGGTTGTTGAAACTATGTACGGCGCAGCCCTGTGCCTGAAAATATGGTCGCCTTGTAGGACTAGGTTTGCTTGTCAACCAGCAATTCTAGCAAATGACCATCAGTCATGCACACAAGCATTGAAAAGGCAGACAGAAATTAATCACGCTTGATGTTAACGCCCGTTAAATCTTACCGTCTCCTCTCACGGTTACAAGCTCCCCTTTCCAGATGGCTCCGGTGATCTGAGTCACAAGCGGGCTGGGTTCGACAGGCACAGTTCCGCTGCCTTAGCCTTGTACTCAGAGTGATATTAGTTCAAATTCAATTGAAGGCGTTGATTCGCTCTCTTGGGTGGCATGTGTTGATTTGATAGACCCTGTGATCTGGGCTGGAGCCTAGTTGTATGCCCTGGCCAGGGGGGGGGGGCATGAGGAGCATCATGGCATATACGTCACAAGAATGCTTCTTTAGTCATCAAAAATCATTAAAGCACCGGAATATTGTGCTTCTAGAGGTACGCATAGGTGCCCCAGCGTTCAGGGTTCATTTGTCAGAGCCATCTGTGTTGTGGGTTGGCAAGGGTACCAGATTAACAGCCATGGAGGCAATTCGACACGCTTTCATCGCTGATATTAACCAAAGCTGGCCCAATATGCTGAAAATATCTCCAAATGTTATCTATTCCCGATTACTTCTGGCTTCTTTCTTTAGTCGAAGGCACGGTCCCTGTTCTCTATCTGAGAGTTCTGCAGAAGGCAGCTTAAGTTGGCTCACCTGATTTGGGAATTAATCCCGTACCTAACTTGGTCGTCAGGCAGGAATAGCTCGGGTCTGATGCTCGCGGACAAGTCATTTTGCATGCCCATCTGCTTGCCTCGCAGGAAAGCCGCCATCTTGAGATGATGCTTGCTCAGCTGAGCTGGTGTTAAAGATATTGTCTCTTGTCGCAGCTTGAGAGGGAGCTTTGGTTCCCATTCTGTTTTTAGGAGAAAACCCATTCGTACCTTGACTTCTATGAGACAGCTAAGTGGTTCATACGCCGCATCAATGTTTTGCATGCTTGTCCTTATCCGGACTGGGTTCAGTTGGTGTACATCTTGTAGAAGGGCACTGGCTAATGAGAACCTGAATCTTCTAGATCGCAATACTGCCATTGGCTGTTTTGTACAAAGGTGTTTTACACATAATGACTTACGAAGCCAAGAAAATGACTTATCCTTCCTTCAATAGTAGTGTCCTATTACACATGAGTTTAGTCCACCCTAGACAAGGAGGCAATAAACACACACGTCGAATATAGATGTCCCACCCACCACACAGGTCAGCTCATTAGTTGATTGACGTCCAATAGAAGAACCTCCTAGCTGGTTGAGAGGACCAAGTGTATAGTCTCCTAGATCCATAGTCGTTGGCTAGGTTCATGTTAGGGATAGACTTCAGTGACTGTCAACAACGGCAGTTACCCAATCACAACACCACAGAATGATTGGCAGAGAACCTATCTCTCTATTACTTGAAATAAAGTTATAAGTGAACTAGCTATGTCTCTTCAAACCCCCATTGGACTTCAATAGCAACACTACTCCCGACTATACTGTATCGTCAAAGCTGAGCTATAGACTGAACTTGACCAGGACATCTGCGCCTGTGGTTGACTGGGTTATCGGGATTCCTTATCGGGTAGGTTGCCAACCCTCAAGTTTAGTTGCAGTGCAGTCTTAGGCCTCAATGCGATGGAGGTTGGTGTAGAACAAGGCATCAGGGCATTCACACTCCATGATGGCTGCCACTCTGTTTTCAGCGAGGCACCTAATTTTTGCATAATACGCAGGGCTCACACCGAGTATGACTTGAGGCCATCTATCCCGCGTGATGCTGTTTCCCCTCACTGCGCCCCTCCTTTGCTATTTCGAATCTGCCGGCAAGTGATACATGCATATCCAATCGCAATTCTTAATAAGCGCTCTAATTGTAACCAGGTAGTTACAGCCGAGATTAGCAAGGACCTCCTCAGGACTGTCTGTGCCGCTTCTCAAGTGCAAGTACCTATTAGCACTGCACTTTTAGTAAAGTTTGACCGTTTTACAAAGCCCAGTTATCTCAGAGCGACTTGCGACAACCCATCACATCATAATTTCAGGCTGAGAAGGCAGAAAGTGATAGTAGTGATTTGGATGCATTCATTATGGAGAGCCTAGCCAATCTGCGCTCTGGGGTCAACCCTACTTCCCAAAGACAAGTGGTTACAATTTTCACATGGCTTGCAGCTCGTCATTGATCCTGTCTTTTCATCCACTACCCTACATCCCAGCACACACACAACTAGATATTAATGATCGCATGATGAGCGGTCTCGGACGCCTTTGTCCACAGTGCACCTTGAATATATACAAGTCGTGTCATTGAGAGCTGCGATGGGATGAGCGCAATCGCGATGAGTCGATCAGACATGCCACTTCATGATCTTCAATTCTTGACATCATCACATGCCCCTCCAGCCTGCTTGCTCTTCAGGCCACCATTCCATAGAAGCCACATCGCCCTATTGAAGGCTTGAACAACACTGTAAAAACCTGTTGGCAGGCCCGTTATTCTGGCCAAGCAGGTCGTCAAAGAGAAGACCAGGCTGCGCCCGGGGAAGCTGGGAGCCTGCCGCGGAGACCTGGCATGTCCAAGCAGGCTGTCGTGCGTCCTGGGCAAACAAATGTAAAAACATCCATGGACCATCGCCAACAAAAATGGATGCCTTTTCAGAGTCCAACGGGTTGTTGTTTGTCATTTTCTGTAAGTTGGTCGCTCTCGAACCCCAAACGTGGGGAAATAGACGGTGCGTGTAGGGCTGGAAGAGATCTGCCGTCTCCACGAGCTCAGACATACATACAGGCCCGTACAGACCGCCATTTACTACGGAGTATTAGCAACATTGACAACTCATCAACTAGCAAGTGTTTGTATGTGGGTTGTCGCAGTAGCGCAAGAGAAGAGAGGCAACAGCGGCAAACTGCTCCCACCGCCACTCAGGACCAGGGGAAATGACCACAATTGCATGAAACCTGCCGCTGAGACCCGGTTCTCAACAAAGAAAGGCCAAACCAAAAGGCCAAAATATGATGCCGCATCACGCAGGTTTCGGGGCCCTGCTTCAGAGTTTCGGTTGCCTTGAAGCTGTGTCTGTGTGTTAGGTATGTAGTTACATTGGATCCTTTGTCTTTTTCACAGCAACGCAAGTAAAAGTCAATTCCAGGTGCCGCCAACCTTATCAAACGGAAGAAGGGAGGGGAATGAAGTTTGTTGTGGCTTGAGATCAGCCCGACGAGCTACTGAGACAATGTCTGGGCGAGGACTGAGAGCCTGATTGATACCGTAGGAGGCAAACACGCTTGCGGGCGTTTTGTGCGGGTGACGACGTCGGGGCAGACCTTCCAAGTCCCATGACGATAGTCCGTGGACGGGTTGGTGCACAAGCGCAACAAAGGTGCGACGAAACACAGACGGGAATTGTGAAGCAGGCAGAGTGTGCTCCGCGAATATGCACCGAATGAACAGGATACGAAATGTGATGGCGGGTAGCTTTATATTAATAAATACGTAGATGAGAGACCCTGGTTCACGCACTGTGGAAAAAACCGTTAAGTCTTGCGCGCTGTGAAATCTAGATGCACGATAATAACCCTGTGTAACGATCTCACATAGCAGTGTCACGAAGAGAGGCTCAGCTTGACGTGATATGATACGTCTTTGAGACGGCGACTTGCATGCCGGGCACCAGACATGCATTAGAGCCTCTGTACCACTCAAGACAGTAGATCTTAGGTACAGTGCCACTCTAAGTACCGATATGAATGTGTCGGCTGAGTGCCGTCCTGCCATCATGCTCCCGGAGTCGCCTCTTCTAAATTAAATACTATGCCGTTTCACGCCGCCCTGGAAGATTGCATCATTCGGAGTACACCGCTAATACGCGAATACGCTGGTACGCCTTGACGAGCCGAGACAAAATGCGGTCATCCAGGCTGAGATTGTGTATCTTCTAAGCAAATGGAAATCGCAAGCAAGGGATGTGACCAAGTCACGGAGGGCTGCCTTTTGCAAGCTGAGTGCTTTAGACCGAAATATTGGGGTCGGCGGGGCCGGCCATTTGTCCAGATATGACCACACGTCGCTTTCCGACGGGTATGGGGGCTGGCTGTCAGCATGTTTCTGGCGGCTTTCAATGGTTGCGAAAGCCAACCGAGGTCGTCTGGGCAGCTGAAAAATGATTAATGGCTGCAAACGAAGTAAGCTGATCCGACCCAGCCTGTCGGGAAACGCCCAGGAGTTTGCTGTCCATTGGTTCAGGACAAAGCCGGTCGTCCAGTGGGACTTTGGTTCAAGCCATAAGCAGGAGCTATTTTTGAGCTTCGTATGGATCGTGCGCGGGTTGAGACTGAATGCGGCTCTGCAAAAGATGGCTGACCAGTGATCACCAAGGCACCCATCCGAAAGGTAAGAAAAGGCAACCATGCGGCTGAATGGTGAGGGGTGAAACCAGGCTGGCACGGCTACCTATCCCTTTGACTGCCCGGTGAGCACGAACTTAGGGGGAAGGCAATCAAGCCCCCAATGCTAAGCCGTGGCTATAGCAGTCCGAGAATAATCGGATGCCCTGTTGGTTTTATATTACCCAAAAGCTTGAAACACAGGACAGGGTTGCTTGGCTGTTGGCGCTTGGGGGGTCAGTTCCAGCCGAGGCCCCTTTTCACACGCGCCTATGCAAGTCATCACACAAGCGCTCTTTCCCACACGTCCATCTCGCCAAGATCCTGCAAGGCTGTTGAAATTCCATGTTGATTGGCTGTTAAAGGTGCGCCATGCTTCAAGGTGAGGCTCAAAGTGGAAGGTTTCTTGCCCACCAAGCTTCTTCCGAGGCAACTTTCCCACGCCTCCTGAGCCAACCGACTGCCAGATAGTCTTACCGAAGCTGAAGTGCCTCGTACGTTTACGTATTATCACATCTTATCTTGCTTTTTCCTGGTAATTTCATGTCTGTTGCAAGTATGCAGGTACCGCCATCCCAGGAATCAGGCGCGCAGCAACAGCGTCGCCCCACTAATGACCGCGGCAGACGGGACACACCACACTCCACATAGTCTAGAAGCATCAGAGGAATCAGATCGAAGGCGAGCATTTGCAATGATTAATGCCCAATCGGGGCCCCTCTGACTTTTTGACAACGATGGCGCAAATCTACATGACGTGTTCGAAGACGTGTTGATCGCGGATTGAGGCCAGCAATACAGACATTTTGTTGGGTTTGATTTCTTGTTTTGTACCTGCAGGATTTATCTTGAGGCTATGGAGGCCTTATAATAGACCCGATTTCCCCCTCTCTTCCCTCCTCTTCTGGGCTTTTCAACTCTACGCCTCACTTTCAATTATGCACTTAGGAGATTATACTCATACTTGCCACACGAGGCAAGTGATTGACTCAGCACCCAGCCTGATCAACGCCACACTGAAGGGGCCATGAAAATCCCCGCCACATCTCCACGGGAGCCTGGAGCTCGCAATGGCAATTCTTACTGATGGATGAGCTTTCATCACAGGTCAGTCAGATTGGGATTTAGCTGCACTTGCACGCGTACGTCTATCGGCGGGGGCCTGAGTCCGTTTTCCTCGTCTCGTCTCCATTATTGGGCACAAGGTGAGTCAGTCAAGTCATACCCGAGGACACTCGTCGCAAATTCGATGAAAAGCAGCTCGGTGAACGACGCACCAGAGTGTTGATGCTTTTCAATATCTCCCATTCGGTCGACCAACGTGATACCGTCTCCCAACCATGTCCGCCTGAGAACAGGGCTAATACGAGCCTCATCGACCACTGGTATTCGTCTCATCTGCCTGTATTCGAGATGCTGACCTTTGAGATCGAACCAACCTCCTCTGAGATGTCACCATGAGATATGAGCAGTGGAAGAAACTGTCTCTGCGAGAAATGACTGGTGCTTAGCATTCGAATGATGCTGTCGGCTCGGAGTTTGGCCGTCGAGAGGACCCAATGGATATCTGCTCAAAAAGGGGGGCTGGAGAGGTTGGCGACCGCTCCATTCAAGGCCTCGCCAGACACGTTCGGTGAGGCTAAAATGGCATCTGCTGGAGATACTACGACGACGATGACGACGAGGAGAAGACTGAGATGTGGAGGAAATCAAGAGAGAGAGGGATGACGGTCCTGGGGAGAGGGTGAATCTGGAAAAGGGGAGAACGGGTCGCGGACCACGAGGCTTAAAACGCCCCGGAGCTGGGCAACTCCCACCCCCCGCTTGTAGTAGAAATAAATACTGGGTGGTTGAAAAGCTACCTATGCAGTGTGTCAAGCGGCAGACCCCAATGGGTGAAGTGCAAATTTGGGCAGGTTGCCTCCATGTTTGGGTACATGCGGCCAAGTTCGCCTGGAAATACCGGAGCAAGCACCATGTATTAATAAGGGCGGCTCTCTGCGTTAATAAAATCGAAAAATTGACACTCACTGAATCCAGCTGTTTCTAGGCCTTTCTAGGACTCCTTTCTATTTATCAATTCCTGACGCTACTTTTCCTTATTTTATCACAGAATACCCGTTACAGCGGTGGGAATGGCGGGCACAAACTCTTTCTAGTGTCGCTATTCGTCGACACACATACACACAACTAGTTTTTCTTTCAAGAAGAAAAACTGGCGTTGTTTTCTGCCAAACTCTTATCATCTTCTCTATCATCATATCAACATTACTACCCTCATACGTTTGACCGCCCAAAAGGTACCAACCCCTAGCACCCATGGCATCATGCGTGAATGGGAGGATCGCTGACTTGACGCCCTCGTGCAGGAATTGAGGCTCTGCTGTGGGACAAGGCAACTTTGCGAACTACTTGCGAACCCCGCCTCTCATCCATTCTGAGTACTCCCGCCTCACTCCAGAAGAGCGCCAAGACCACAGGTACGTATCTACCCGGGTGAATTCCTGGGATCGCCGAAGTGGAGGGTGGGCTGGACAGGGCGCGAAAATGGCCAACTGCATTTCATACCCTCATTTTGGTGGAATCAGTTTCTTGCCCGCGATGACTTCCAGTTGTTGAAACCCGACTGCTGCCATGTCCTTTTAAGAGCTCGCAGCCTCTCATTTCATGAATTGCCTTACGGCCCCCATTCTTACGCCTCTGTTTTGTTGCCTTACTGACGTGTTGTTTCGGCCTGTAGTGCGCGCATTCGCGACGAGCGAGGCGACTGAGGCGCTCCTGCCATTGTACGGCATCGGAGCAGCGGGAACCCCCCGACCCAGCATTTGTTCGGTCAGGAAGTGTTCCCATGATTTCCCCATATGAACAATGGCCAACATCACAGACAAATGGGTTGACTATCTCCGGAACCGCAACCGCCCGGGCAAGGAAGGGGAATCGAGCAACTTAACATGCCCGGAATGCAACGCCGAGATTGAGAACAATCCTGAATACTGGAGGAACCACGTCGCGTCAGACTCCCAACACCAGCAAAGATGGCCGACGGAGCAGGATGTGGACAATGCATATAACCAATACGTTTCGTATGTTGCCCTTGTCTTGCCCTATTCTTGCCGCTGTGGCTTTTTTGCTCACACATCGAACTTGTTCCTGCAGATCAACCAAGACCGATACTTCGAGAAATACCCGCAAGCGACAAGCCGGAGAGACCATACCCGCACCCAACAATGTTGCAGAGCCTGACAGTGACACCCGCGAACCTAAGCGCCGGTCTCCACCACCCTCCAACCCTCCGGCACCGCCAAGTCCTTCAAACAACCACAACCGGAGTAGAGCGCGTAATGACGCTCGCAACGACCAGGCAAGACCTCACAAGAACACCTCTGGGCGGCAACTGTGGTCGGAGGAAGATGGCATACCTTCCAAGGCCCCTCCCCATCAGACTCGAGCTGTACCCATCACCGCACAAAGACCAACACCTTCGAACCAGAACAACCCCATCACCGCACCACACAGTTCACCTCAACCTGTGACCGAGGATGACAGTACATCGGTCATGATCCCCCAGCCAGAGACAAGGCCCATTTCACAAGATCAACTTGTTGCTGAAGTAAAGGGTATATACGCTGGCCTGGTAATGGTTGAAACAAAATGCATAGAGGTCGACAATGCACAATCTTCCAACGCGGAATCCAATCCCAAGCTCAATAACGACCAATGGCAAGCCCTGATCGCTCTACACAGAACATTATTACATGAGCATCATGACTTCTTCCTTGCCAGCCAACATCCATCAGCTAGCCCTGCGCTTCGACGGCTAGCATCCAAGTATGCCATGCCTGCTCGCATGTGGAGACATGGCATCCATTCGTTTCTTGAACTTCTGAGACACAGACTTCCTGCGTCTCTGGAACATATGCTTACGTTTTTGTATCTTGCATACAGTATCGTTGCTCTCCTATACGAAACTGTCCCTGCCTTTGAAGATACATGGATTGAATGCTTGGGAGATTTGGGTCGCTATAGAATGGCCATCGAGGACGACTGCATCCGGGACCGCGAGACCTGGACTGGCGTAAGTCGCCATTGGTACAGCAAGGCTTCTGACAAATCCCCTACAACCGGGCGATTGTACCATCACCTTGCTATTCTCGCAAGGCCCAATGCTTTGCAACAACTCTCATACTATACAAAGTCACTCTGTGTCTTGATCCCTTTCCCCAGCGCCCGGGAGAGTATCATGACCCTATTTGACCCAGTATTAAGCAAGAGCCCCAACCGCCTGGCGCCAATCGATGCAGCTTTTGTGAGAGCTCATGGCATTCTCTTTTCCGGAAAGTCCAGAGAGAGGCTTCAAGAGTCGATGGACGAATTCGTTGAGCAGCTCGACAGCTACATTGGACGCGTAACCAAGAGGTGGCTAGACGCAGGGTGAGTATCTTAATACTGTTGCTGGGGATTTTTGCTAAGTAAACCAGTTATTATATCGGCATTTCCACTGGCTGCTCTCTTCTTGGCTACGGCACCGAATCCAATGTGCTTATGAGGGCCATGTCACAGAAGCCAGAAGAGACAGACGTTGCCATGGACGGAAGCTCAATCGTAGAGGCCAGTCCAGATGAGACCTTCAAGCAGGCCCGTGGCTTTGCAATACGCATCACCGAGACGGTAATGAGGCGATGGGGAGACACGAACACCCTCCCCTTCCTGCATACTATGCTGGTATTCATGAACCATATGACACGATTCCCAGGGGCCATCTCTCACATTGAAGATGTTTTCCCATGGAAATTGACATCTCTGATGCTCAATTCCCTCCTGGTATCGTGCGAGGCTGGCTATGAAGTGCACTCCGATTTCCGACGTCCTGAGAGAGAGTTGCCCCGGCCTCTCCCCGAGGACTTTGCCATGCGCGGATTGATCTACTCAGAGGATTACTTCCCGAGTGACTGGTTCAAGAATGACAAAATAGACGAAGATGAGAAATATTTCGAGCTGGGGTCGATGGTGGAAGAGAGAAAGGATCGCATTCTCTCTCTGGGGTGCAAGATGGCCACCTCGGGTTCCTGGCTCATCTGGAACCCAGAAGCCCGACAATTCTCCGTCCCGGACAAGTATGATGTGGAGCTGGAGGATGTCCCAGTATGAGTTCTCACCGGCAGCCTGGCAGAAAGAAAGATCAGCTCCCCGCTGAGTCTAAAGAGAGCGGCTCTCCGCACTTTATGCCAGGCGAGTTGGAAAGGGAGTACGTACTGGGACATTGTTCAGGAAATCTGCCTCTACAATGAGTGGTTTCCCTTGGCAGCAGCTGAGGTCCAGAGTTACAATTACAACCACTCTAAAGCCGGGACGACTATACTGGTCTCGGCGACTCACAGCCGTGAGTCCTTGTACCCAACTCCTTTTCCTTCTAAGTCCGGCAGGAGAGACGCTCTCTGTGGCGAAGCGAGAGTGCGAGCCGATTTTCTTTCCGTCAAGCTGGGAATTCCGACAACACAATATACGTTCTCTTCGCATTCGAGGGATTCGACATACACTGCTACACATGGTGTCGCAGGCATTTCATCTCGGTTTTTGGGAGGTCCTGGGACAGTTCCCGTCTCTTTGATCCGAGTGTGTCCCCGGCTCCAGCGAGCTGGGGCGCTATTCCCCGGCGCAAGGCCGCCATGCGAGGGGGAAACGGAAACCCTCCGGTTCCGAAGCCCCTTCGTTGGTACGTACCTACGTCAGCTCCTCATATACGTTCCGACGGTGCATGGATTGCGGGCTTGGTCGAGATGTGGGAGATCTTGGTCATTGTCCTTTGTTCGACTTGATGGTTGTATGGTACCTATTGTGGGTGGATACTCGTTTGGTGATGTCAGGTTGTGGTGCATCCAGATTGATACAAAGATGCTGTGTTTGGGATACATTCATTCAAAAGGGGTCTTTTGGGGCTCAAGGTTTTTCTTTTTTCTTCATTTCTTTGTCATGCTCTGTTCTTGGTTTTTAGAAGAAGGTGTAAACGGCTTGGATAAACGGGATGATGTCTTGTTGGGTAGATCTGATGTAGTGAAAACCAGTGCCATGAAACGAAACAAATGTACTCTCCTCCTGCTTGGATCTGTATCCAAACTCTGAATCTGCTTCCAGTGGCCAATCCCCAACAGCGCGCCTGGCGTGGGCGCGGGCGTGTAAAGTCTGGAGCACAAGCAATGGCACGGAACAAGGCATGGAACAATGCGTGCTCCGTAGCACCGGGGGACTGACATTCATGTGGCGTCACGAACCGGTTCGTCAACAATGACGTACCCCTGTCAGGAGGGGGCGCTATTGTTTCCATACCGTGAATGTGACGTTCAGCTGCGAGTCGTACCTGTTTTCACAAGTGAATCATTCGGTAGGCGCTGGGTGGTGGTGAGCCAAAATGAGGAGTGACCCCCTGTTCTTCCCCTGATGTGATCTGACTGGGTGTACTTTTGAAATGGCCATTACATGCACAATTATGCCGGCCATTCACATATAACAGGCTCATGAATATCTACGAATCGCATGCCTAGAAGCAACCCAATAACATGACATTCCACTCCATTGTTGACCACGTTTCCCGAGCTGTCAAGAAGCACAGCGGAGCGGCCCGCTGGGGAAGTGGAGCCCTTCCCCCCAGGGGCACGAGAGGACCCTGCATGACGTTCCAGTCACTTGGGACGAAATGGACAAATTGGGGGCCAGAAACCAGAATCAGGCTGCGGGCGACAGTTGTAACCGCCCGCACCCCAGGAATGTGATCCATAATGCCCTATTTAGGCAATCAATTGTCTCTGTGATGGTACGTGTTTGTTTGATTTTCTTTTGGTCACAAATGGTGTCGCTGACGTAGTTCTTGATGTCGTGGATTGGGCTTAGGTCGGCACAGCAGAAGAAACAGCATTTACAGGGGTGTTTAACTACGCGTCGCGGCGTGTGTGGCTGGTGAAACGCGGGGGAAGGGTTGCACGTTCATTCGCCGTCATCGCACCTCTGGAAGCCGAGTCCGGCAGCACGAACTCGGGTTCCGATAGGTGAGAAGTTGGCTTATGCTTTGTACATGGCCAACACGTATTTGGGATCCATGGATTGTTGATGGGTTGGTTTGGGCATCACTTACCTACGCGTAGGTGAGGCCTGCTAATTCTTGATGGCCTCATCACACGTGTAATTTCACTGACGGCTTGATTGATGTTCATAAATATCAGCCAGGGTTTGGATAATGGCCCCCTTCAATGTGCTTTGGCGTTTTGATACGAGATAAAGTGCAAGGCCACAACTGAAGCTGAACATGGTCACAGCCAAAGTCACGATGGCCTCACATGAATGCTACCCATACGCCGTTCGCGATGGTGCACTTTTTCACTGTCACGCATCTCACAGTTCTCAATTACGGGCGTTCTTTATACCAGCGCCCGTCTTTCAATGCAAGGCAATTGCACATGTCAGTGATATTTCGGGCCTCGCTGTAGTGTTACCGATGGCTTGCTTGTGACTGCACACTCACCTTCGCTGTCACTCATCTCGTGGTTCTCAGTGACAGCCACACATTCTGCCGGCGTCTATACCGAGGTATCACACAACTGTACATGTTGATCCTTGGGCTATTGGGGATGGCCTCAGTGATGTGATGCTACCCATAACCTTTGTGATGGTGCAGTCTCATTCACAATCACGCGCCTTGCGATTCTCTGCGACGGGCGTGCTTCGTACCAGCGCCTATCCTGGAAACAAGGCAACTGTGTACGTTGGCTTTTAGAAATCTTGAGGATCTCGCGGCGGTGCTGCCAGGGGTTGGGGTGTTGGCTATCTGACAGTCCAATCCTAAGCCACACCGCTTGCGAGGCCCCATGACAAGTTTCACGTCAGCACCTATCTTTGGGCACAAGAGAATGCAAATGTTGGCCTGGAAGACATTAAGAATAGCTTCGTCATGGGTTGAGTCGTTGGCCATGTCAGTTGTGTACTCAGCCACTCAGCTTCATCATGGCTCCTATCTTTAGAGAAGGCAACCGCTCCTTGTTCCTGGAGGATCCTACCGAGAAGGTGATAGGATCGTAGGTATACATGAACCGGTGTGATTGGCGGCAGATCTCGAAACCAAGGGTAGATGGTCTGCATCCGCGGTATCACAACTTGATGCGGCAGTTGTCTCGGGTAGAGCATGCGTTGAGGATTTGGGCGTTTAGGCCATGCTTTGCAGCCATGGAGAGCATTGCACGACAGGGTGTGATAAATGTCCCTTTTTTAGTCCATGCTTCGCTTAAAGACTCGGGGAGTGCATCATGGCTGCCAAGTCAACCAGCCATCGTGCTCACCAGCCACCATCTCAACCAGTTCCCGATTGAAGGCCTCAGTCCTCACTGGACAGTTCCCCAGGCCAGGTCCTGAACATTTTACAACCAAGTCCTAGACACCTCAGTCATCATCCAAGGCTTCTAGAAACTTTGGATGTTGCATTGCATGGGGGTAATCTCGGAGGCCGCGGCAATTTGACAAGGCAACTACCTACATATCCATACGCCCGTCAGGCTCCGTAAGCTTCCATGCTTACATGATGAAGCCCGAGATCCTCGGGAATTTCTATTACCGTCAAAGCCCGAACTGAGTTTTAAGTCCCGCAAGGCTTAGAAGAAGCAAAAGCTAAAGTCCGAACATCGTCGCAAGGCGTCCGTCGA
This sequence comes from Fusarium liriodendri, assembly GCA_023509735.1. NCBI lineage: Eukaryota > Fungi > Ascomycota > Sordariomycetes > Hypocreales > Nectriaceae > Fusarium > Fusarium liriodendri. The sequence continues at coordinate 14,760 of JALLKD010000685.1, read as the reverse complement.
AAGAACCAAGCAAAAAAAAAAAAAAAAAGGCAACCACTAGACAGGCCATGGTCGCAGCCTCGTTAAGCCATGTGACCCACGCTTAGACGAGGCTGTCATGGCTTTCCTCCTCACCGCAAATGCGTTCGGTCAAATACCTTATCGCGTGGGATGAAGGCAGCAGCATAAGGAGCACTACGTGTTCCAACCTAGATGGACTTCTCTGCAATGTTAACACGATGTACTGTCCACGGCCATGTTGGGATCACGTTGTGTTGACCAGCAAGTCCTCTAGCTTGGTGAATAAGCGTCGAGTGGGTTGTGCAGAATTGGGCCCGGCGTGCCGAGGGCCCCAGGCGGCGGCTAATCGTGGCTGTGTGTGCGGTGCGTGGGTGCCTCGATACTGTAAGTCCTCGGGAGATGTTTCCCTGAAGTGCAGGTCTGGGTTTCACTGAGCGTCAGACAAATCGAGACATGAGGCCTTCTCTCCCCTCACACGTGACAACACCAAGACATTGTGTGTTGCGCTCGAAGCCGGAGATCGCGAATGCGCGATAACATCTTTCTTATCAATCATCAATCATGGCATCCATTACGTTGGTTGAAACCACTCGAGTTCAAGGCTGGAACATGTGATGTCACGTCGGTATTGCGTGTTCGATCTGCCCACCCTCATGAAGAAGCTGCCTTGCAGCTGGTGTACCTGGTTCGCCCCGGCCTGAGGCTCATGGAACTTCCTTGACGAAATGCCCCCCCGCAGATTACCCTGTCAGTTACCCGGGCTGTCACCGCCGGGTGCGTGCACAGCTTACTCGACACGAGTGGTTCATGCGAGTTCCCGCTTTGAGACTCTGCTGCCCGTGAGAATCTCGTCATAGATCTGGGAGCGAAGGAGTTTGGGTCATTTGTACGACTTCGGATGTTTTTGTCCTACATGGCGAGAGGAGAGACTAAAGGCTCAAATGCGACCCAACCACGTGCGACGATGACCCTCGGGCGGGATACTGGATTTGAGAAGGGTGGCATTCCTTTGAAGCTGTTGTGTTGTGCTGTACTGCATCGTGATTCTGTAGTGTTGGTGTAAACTGCAGAAGCTTACCCACTTGTGTTCCCTGTTTGCGAGAAGAGAAAACGAGGTAGGTCAATTAGTGGTGGCTTACGCCTTGATCGTCCCCTAATCTGAGACCCCCATGAGTTATTTTGTGAAGCATTGCATCACCCTTTTATCAACCCTCGTTAAAGCATGCAACTGAGGATGCATAGTGTGTTCAGCCGCATGCAGCGACCAATTAATCAAGACAAGCGTGGCAAGGCAACCGTCTGCCTTAAAATGCGCTCCATAGGGGGCCCAATCAGCTATCCACAATTCGTCAAGGCGATGCAGGCAAAAGTCTTCTCCCTGCTTCAACCAGACCATTTACAGTAAAAAGATCCCATCCCATTACGAGGCTGTTTCAATTTGCACCTGGGTAACTCTAGCGTCACCTTGATACTCCTTACTAAATCCCATTAGCCGACTCGGCTGTGTGGCTTCAAGCAGGCTCTCAGAAAGACCGAGCTTGAAAACTGCAAGAGAGGGGGAGAAAATTTTGCACCAAACGGGCATCCCGAAGGTAATTGTGATTTCTTGTGATTTCGGACGTGGGGAGACATTCAATTCGGTTGAGGGGAAGACGTCAGTGTTGAGTTCTTCTTGACTTGTTGAGATCCTAGTGGGTAAAGTTGCGGTGTTAATGAGGGTTGACTCCATTGGCCCAGGAACACCAAGTCATCCACGACAGTAGCATCAAGACACTCTTCAATCATTGTCTCGTAGAACAACCATCAAATCTGATTTACTGTGACATTTGTTATCTTTGTCGTACAGATGCTTGCTCTGGGTAGAACTGCTGTTAAACGGCCCGGTTCTATGATGTGACCTGTCAAGCTGTCGATAATGCTGCGCCGTCAACACTGCAACCTCGGAAATAGAAAGGATAACTGAAGAGCTCATGACGAGTCTCTTCATTGGTGCAGAATCTTGTTCTTGAGAAGGGGTTTCTCTGCAATTGAGTTCGGCCGAGAAATGGCCTGCTCACGGACACGGTGGCCCAAGGTTTGACTGAGACAGCTCCATGAGCAGTGCAGCCTGATCTGATAATAAACCAATCATGAATCAAAGAATCAAACCTCCAGACTGTCTTTGACTGTACCTTGGATATATCTACTGCTTTATGGCCTTTTCTCTCTTAAAATCCGTGTTCCATTGGCTATTTTATGAGAGCCTGTTCTGGCACAGGTGAGGTAACTGGCAAATTACAGTTCACTGCACACGCAGCCTGATCAGACTGTTCAAGCAATTCAGTCTCTTGTTCTGCCACTGACGTTATATAACAACGCCTGTTGACTTTTCCCGGACGTTGGCTTCTGGATGTAAGCGACTGATGATGGAGGGAGAAGCAAAGCAAGGGCAACAATACCACTGGCATCCAGATTCTTTTCAATTGATGGCACTGATTCTAAGGCCTCTTCTATGTATAGAAGAAAGTACTAGCGTCCCCAGCTCTGTCTTCTTAGGCTTGTTCTGAACACCAGACGGGTTTTGATAGATTTGTGTGAAAAGGGGTGTCGGCAGAGAATTCCAGGCCGAAGCCCGGGAATGGAATACTTCTGACGTCAGCCTTGTTCCAGCGTATCCTGTCGGTGTATAGTCTTTGTACTTGCATGGTAGCGGTTCCAGAGGACCAAGGGAGACCTTGATGTGAATATATGGTTTTGTGAGCTGTTAGGTTCCTACCGTATTGCCTCAACAGATCCAGCAAGTTGATCAGCTCCGGAAGAATTTAGTTTGTCGAGCATCAAAAGACTTAGTAGGGACTGTGGGCGTTAGAGGACGGCGGGCCTTGAGAGATCAGCAGTCACTTCTAGCCGGATCTGCTGAGTTGATACGGTGCCGTCGACTACTTGCCCTCCATTGAAATGCCATGCAGGAACTTCATGTTTCAACCTATTCAGTCCTCCCTCATCTTGAGAACTACCCCATTCTTAAGAACTTCCATGTTGAGATGTGCGAGTCTCCCGGAGTGATAGGCAATCAATGGCAAGAAAATGTATATCAGATGGTGGCCTCACGTCATGGGTTAGGTAAGTAGATATTGCATCCAAACACCTTCAGATCCCCTAGATTTTGTCAGGCCTCTCAGCTAGATACGCACCTCCTCTGCTGTGCGAAGACTACAGTTGGGTCACCCGCAGGGATCTAGCCCAATTGAGGCCAGTGTATTCTCCGTGACTTCATGAAGCACTCATCTCAGGAGGAGTGGCGAGTGCCGGGAAGTTAATGCTCTATTATGACATCGAGTCAAAAGTCTCATAGATCAGTTAAGATACTAACTACGGGGCGAGTGACCTGCTGTAGTCTTCGCACAGCAGAGGAGATAGAGATTGGAACTAGAAGCACTAGAAGGCGGCTATGGGGTGACATGTAGATCCCGAATGCTTCTTTTTACGCCACTCGTCTTGATGCAACTGAGATTTGTTGAACCCCTCTTCCCATGGTTCGATCATCCTAGTATGGCAACACACCTAAATCCTGGTGTTAGTCGACATTCGGCGGAGAAGGGGACATCCTCCGTTACGAGACGGAGAAAGAGTGTCTCTGGCCAATGTCAATCCCGAAGGGGCACAAGAAAGCAGGGAAAGCACGTTAAAACGCCCCTGTTGAGGCGTCGAGTATGTATCTGCTCGGATTGGGAATAAGATGCATTCTAGGCGTCCTATGATGTTGGTCTGTTGCATGAGATGATGTTTAGGGTGGTATTGGTCTGCCTCGACCACGCACCCGTGACGCTATACAGATCACTCGGAAGAGAAGATCTCACCCTGCAAGTCGACAGATTAAGTAGTGACCAGGGGTTTCCAAACACTTAAATAGCCCGGGTTCCTCTCTCGGTCTTTCTTGTTAGAATCGTTAGTCAACAGCATCTCAACTCGATTTAGCCTTCCCCGGGATGGCTCGTCTCTACACTCGCCTCATCATGAATGCCATGCCCTAGAATAGGTCACTTGCTTCGAATGCCTATTGAGTCTTGCGCACACGAGTGCTGGTCTAATTTCACGGCTTCGCAGGTCATGAAAGTAGGTATCAAGTTAAAGTCCTAATCCGGCTGGCCTCTTCTTCATGATTCAATCCAAAAGGCTTCGTAGAAAAGACAGAACGACCAGGACAGCAGCAGCGAGAGACCTACGAAGATGAGATGAGATGAGCGGCCAAAGCAACTGTCAGGCGCCGAGCTTCCTGTTGATCTGAGATCCCTGTCACAGTTCTCCCATCAAAGATGTCCAGCGAGTGGAAGCCCCGAGACTATCCGACAAGAGGCAAACACCAAAGTATTTCTAGTTTCTCATTGAGCGAATTCAATTCAAGGCGGAAACTATCCCTGTAGAAAGGTTTCTTGGGAACCGGCAGCCCTATTTCCGCCTGGATATTGAATACCACCTATAAACAGTTCGTTGTCTAGTCTCCTTGTCAAACCACAAAGCGAGTACAAGATCAATCTCTCACCAATCTATCCCTCAAATCCCCTTCCAATCACCCAGACCCCTCAGTTTTGTTCTTCTCCGCCCTTTTAATTCGTTTGGAGGTTACATGCTCATGATTGGGTGGCCCGCCACTTATACCTCTCCTCCCACCACCATTCAACTACGGGTATCCCAGGTGCAACTACCCATCCTCAAAATCCTATTTTGGACCTCAAGTTTGCCCAGCTGCGCATTCTAATTACTATGGAGAATATCATACTAAATCTATGGACCACCATTTCTCAGTTCACTCCACCGAGTAGTAGCATGCTAGTTTGCGCGCTCGACTCGATGACACCCATGGGGGTTGATCAGTGACAACACCAGAACGAGTTTCTCAATAACTTTCTAGCTCCTTATATAGCCATCTTTCACCTCTGGTCTCACTTGGCTTGGTTGCCTTCGCATCGCTAAAAGGGGAACGCCAATACAGGCCCCCTTTCCATCAGGACTTGGGGTGCCCTCGAAGACCACCACCTCCCTAAGGGGTTTCGCGGCGGGAAGAAAGAATCAAGCGGCAAGTCGCTCGCTAGTTCGTCCCCTTCTCGTTGACATGCACGCTTGGCTTTGACAGTAGAGTCTAGCGGTTGGTGGTGGGCATGGGCACAATGGGCACAATGGGCACAGTGGGCACTTCTTCAGCAGTAACACGCCAGTGCTGGCTCTGCCCTCCGACGTTCTCCTCGCCTGAAAGCTTCCCTTACCCAATCACACTGGATCAATTTCACCCAAAGAGCTAGAATCAGTATGACCGGATGACACAGGCGACTCTGTTAGGCAACTCGCCTTTGATATTGGCTATTCCAGGCGGACGACGCACTCGGCAAGTGGACGCCTTCAAGAACAGCAATCAATATAGCTTCAAAACTCTCTTTAATACCATTTGTATCACTAGGGGTCTCTATAGGTAAGCCAAACTCGAGTACCAGCTACACGTTCCCTAGATTGATGTTGGCGCGTAGCATTGCAGTGTTTCGTGAAGTCTTCGTCAATCCAGGCACGTGCACGAAAGAAGATTGAAGCCCAGATTGTAATCGATTCTGATCTCCAGCTTCAGCTTTAGTCTATTCGCAGGGCTATAGGCGCTTGTGGCACGGCAGTTCTGGGGGCAGTTGTTTGTCCCTTGGAGGCCCCAAAGGGGCAGCGAGATTGCTGCCCCTGATCCAGAGGCGCCGCAACTTCGTCGCATCAAGCAGCTTCACTCATTGAATCCACGGGATGCATTGCATTGGATACTCATCTCACTGACACGACCCCTTTCTTAACATGAACCTCAGTTCCAGGGCAAATCGCCTCAGGCCCGTGGTGCCACGACTCCATCCTCGCCTGAAGCGGGACCGCCATCCCACCTGTTCTCTCAAGCCTCCGGGGTGATGTTAGCGTAAATGCTGTCACTGCTTGGGCATAAACGCGCACGATTAAGGAGAGGCTCAAAGCGTACGTCAATCGGGGCTGGACGCTTCAATAAGTCGTTGGGCTCCCACCTTCGGCGGTCCAAGGAACATCCGGCAGTGTGAACCCGCCCGCAGGAGGCGAGCCGTCTAGTCTACGCGAACTCTATTCTTCCTCTACAGTCTGATCGCCAGCAGTGCGCAGACGTGATAGTCAGGGGATACTATTCTACAAGTGTTGAGAACGGCACCATTCCAAGACCTCAAGCACTATGTCACCTACCCCTTGACAGGATATCAAGAAAACATCTCGAGCAATTACCCGACGCCTGTTTCCTCATGCCGCACGTTATGGGTCTAGGCCGTACCCAGCCGTTTCCTGTTATCTCCCCGACAGGCCTCCTCATTAAGATCGACGAACCGTCCCGCCAGTTCCAAATACCCTCCCCCCTAGAAACCCCCATGAGTCTCCCACGTCGACTATTCTCCCAAAAGGAAGGCGCGGAGCACGGCAGAGAACTCAATTGGCTTCGGCCTGTTCTCTCAGTAGATCTGCGGGTTCCGCGGGCATCCTGTGGAGAATGACCAGGTATACGATCCCACAATCCTGCAGCAGGGAGACGGGGAAGCTATCACTTTTTGGAAAGGACTTGCCTAGTGTCAGGAGCAGCGGTTGGGGGGGATAAGACTCTGCGGGTAGAGACAACGGCAATAGATACGCGGAAGGAATCCAAAGGAAGAGGCGTTGTTTGGGACTTTGGGGCAACAGGGTTGATCATCTATCAACAATGTCATTGGTGTTACACAATGCATCAGCATCCATGACTTGCCTGCGCATTGGGTTACTCCAGAGATAGACTTGGCAGATACGATAGACCCGCTCAACTGGATATTGTTGTTGGTAGTCAAGACTTGGTAGGGAGATTCATCTGTCTCTCAATATTGTCTCTCAACCCTTGCTTGCCACGAGCCTGAGTCCACGTGAAACTGGGCAGGAACGTGGAGTGCTGACCATGTGGCTCTCGACCATGAACCGGTGATTCAGAGTGAATTGGGTCTTGGGTCTCGAGTCCTGACCGGGTCTTTGACTTATTGCAATTGCTTCAGAACTTCATTCTTCCTTGCTTGTATGTAACCTCGTGAGGTTGCAAGTAAGTGAGACTCAAAGAACAGACTCAAAAGCTATACATCACTTTGATCTACACAATAGTCCCGAGTAAAGCAGCCACAGAGGCTTACCCATCACAAGCCGCCACTCCAGAGGCTCCTCCCTCGGAGCGTGGCCAACCAGCCTCTTCTCTCGACCATGTGATATCCGAGACCTGCATTGTACAGACACGGGGGAGGAGCCGTTGGCCACCCAAGATGCGACCTCCCGAGCGCGGTAAAAAGCAATGTTTATGAACCAATGCGGGGTGGCGGCGACGACCGCAGGGCGTGCTCTCGTCTCGTCTCTCCTCACTCGTCATGTTTCTTGTGCCCGCCCTTGAACAGAGGGAGAGCACATGGCGGGGAGAGATGAGGAAAAAGCAAAGTGAGACACGCTCATACGATGGCGATATGACAGGGAAAGACATTCCAACATGGTGAAATAAGCCCAACCGTCGCCTTGGCTAAATCCTTTTGCCATTCTAGCAAACATGGAATTGAATTGAGGCGAGACCTGTGGCTTCTTTTCTCGTTGCCCACATGTTTGAGGCGACCATGGCGACGATGCAGAGATCGACAGCTATGAATAGCAGTTGGCGCTAAGCACATGTCAAAAGCAATAACTCACCACTCACGGCTGGGCTAAGCATGCGGTCTCGTTACACCATGACAGCCACATTCCTCTCGGGACTCAACTTGTTCTTGTCGAGGCACGCCCTGCCATGAGGTGGCTGGCGTACCACGCGCAGGTCCAGGGAACCGACTGTCTCACGGCCATGCTTTTTGGCCCTGCCGTCTCTCAGTGATATTCGCCCGAGGGGCAACGTCGCAAAGCCACATGGGCTCTGCCTTGGCAGGCAAGGCAACGAACAAATGCAAGGGAGGCCAGTTCAAACGGTTCCCGGGAGAGTCCCGTTGACGGACCGTGGTAATCATCACAAGCCAATAACTTGCCGCACCGCTCCCCCTTGCCGTGTCGGCGCGCTAGGCTGTTGGTGATGAGGCTGTTGCAACTGTGACAGTCCAGACCGAGGTCCCTCAACTGTTTGGTAGTATTCCGCACCCGGACATTTGATCAAGTTGCCGCTGCGACCAACCACCAAAGTGGCATCTCTTCAATAGCAGTCAGGTAGGTATTGGGTGAACGTAGTCGATAGTGGGTGCTGTGAAACAACAGTGCCACATGCCGTTGGTGGATTTAACCGTACGTATCATGCAGGGTTGCGGTGCGGTTACATCGGAGATCCCTAGCGACGGGTAAACATTGCTGGGAAGCCGCTTATGAATCTGGGGGTATCTCTGAGCTTCATCAAGCGCTTTGAGGAACAGAAGTTGTGAAGCTGATCATCTGGCAACAATGACTGACCATCATGCATCGAGCTGTGTCTGAATGTTGTATTGAATTGTCGCATCAACCCATACCTCTTGATGCCCGTAAGCATAAGCTCCAGCTTCTGAACCCCTCAGAAGGTTTAGTGACAGCAAGGAGGCATCTGAAATGTGACAGCGTCAGTTCCAGGTAGCTACCAAATCTCGATACGCCCCTTGCCTCCCTCCAGGCTGCCCTGGCAAGGTCAGCATGTCACTCCGCCACCATGGCGCATCCAGAGATCACATCGAGCCTCAAACAAGAACGTGAAGCCCTTACACCCGGTGATCATGTCTGCATCTTTGCGGGGGACAGTTCCGAAACCAGGCATCCCCAATTTGATCTTCGCCTCCTTGGAGGGCCCGGGCCGCGTGCCTGTTTAGCCGTCAAGGCTCAAGTCGATCAAAACTGACACATGACTTGTTTCCCAACCCTCATCAGCATCATCGAGGTCACCTCTTGTCCTGCCAGAGACCATCTGCTCGGCGATTCGCTTAGGACATCCGTAGATCTTCCATCCTTCTTCACCCGCAAGGGTTCTTCTGGACCTTTTGTGATGCCGCCGCATACCCGACGCAACAGATCAGTTGTGGTGGCCACATAGAATGGTATGTAGGGGTCATGAGCGGCCACCGTAAACTCGACAACATTGGCGTCCTTACCGCATCAAACCTGGTTTTCAACTAACGGGTTGGTTGTAAAGCTCACAGTGAGAAAGATGACGTGGAACACGGATGGTTTTCCATATCCGTCCTGATGGCGCACACCCCCTGATGCTCGTGTTGCTGCAAAGGGGATCGCATCAGGTTGCACACCCGCTGTAAGGTCAACGGCCCGAGTTTGGGGCAGGCGAGAAGGATAACGGCCAGGGTCGACTGGAGGCAGCTATTCTCAAAGAGGGAGCTGAGAAGAGCCTAATGCAGTGTCCCCCATCAAGACTACCTTGGGGTTGACAGCATGCCTGTGAAGCCAAAGTAAATCGTCGACTTGCCCTCAGGAGGACTTGCCGCGGCACCATCCATGTGTTCCCAGGACAAGGGGCTCTGCCTTGTCGGAACCGGAGTCGGTAAAGCTGGGTTAAGGGTCTGACGTGCCGACGATCTCTCAGGCGATGGACTGATTTGAAAAAGGAACCAAGTGAACAATAGGCCACGACGGAAAGTTCCGGCCATGGAGGCCCTGGAAGAACTGCTTATGTTGTCCTGTAGTATAACATGGGATGAAGTCGATCAGGTTTCCCTGACACGGACCAGAGTTACCAAAACGGGCAATCTCGTCGTGGCAGTGGAGTCTTGGACAACGGTCTGTGGGTTGGGGCGCCTGGCTCTCGGGGAGGTGAGCAAAAGCCGGTTAATAGCAGGAAATAGAACAAGAGTACGAGGCGGAATATGCCGTGCCATCGATGGGAGATGAATCTATCCTGAAACCGGGACGCTTGCTATAGAGCTTGTTATAGTTGAGTCGGGGCCACGGGCAAGTCGAGTAATGAAGCCGAACACGATGGTGTTGTTGGTGATTGTGCGGCACCGGAGACGGCGGAGAGACTCGATGCGTCCGACACAACGACACACAACGACAGGTCAGAAAGGGTCTCGCTTTGTCGGTCCGTCATCGAATCTAGCGCAGCCCAACCGAAGCCTCAAAGCTCCAAACCCTCAAACCCCTAACCCCATGGTTGTGCGAGCGCACGCATCGGGGCAAGCTAAGGGCGGCCCAGTCCAGCACCAAAGGCGGAAGTGTCACACTCGACGAGTTTAGCAACGACGCAAGAGATTAAAATCAGGCCATCATGACGAGTGGGGAGGTAGGGCGAAGGGGGTGTGTGGCTCCCAAATCGAGTCTAATTCACATCTCGCGTGGCCGACACCTTGGTCCGTCAAGGGTGGCCCCTGCTGATCGCCGCCGTCTTTGAAGATCACAGCAAATCCTCGTGGCCCGTTGGTCTCTTGGGACCCCCAAGGCCCCCAAACCGGGCGCCTTGGCTTTTCGGATCCATCGTCTGGCTTGCTGATCTTCTGGGGCGCGGGTGCTGACCAATAGCTCGGACTTTCCCGTCGATGCGGTTGATGCAGAGCCATGGTTCACCCCAGTCGCATGTCCTTGCGCATTTCCGTCGTGTTTTGGGCATGCCAATCTATCAACACCTATCAACCGTTGGCGGTCGCAGTTCACGATGTTGTGGCCAGTGTTGAATTAATGATATATCGCGCGTGGATGGTGACGGTGGTCGGATGATGTCTCGGGTGCTAATTCTGACCAGGCTCGCGCTGGTCTCGTTGGTAAGCAAATGCTAAGCAGTCATCTATAAGTGGCTTGGATATGAACGAACGGACCCAGAGTCGAGAGCCAAGCAAGTGGTGAAGCTATTCTGGCAACAATAACATCAGCCTCCGTTCCGCGAGGCTGTCTCCAGGTCCGTGTCGCCGCGTCGTGTCCTGTGCTCTCTCCTCTCCGTCGCGAGGTCCTATCTCCCTCGGAGACGCTTCGCTTCATCTCGTGCCGCATCGCCCGAAGGATTGCCCAAGAAAATGACTTATGGTGAATGAATCCACATTGATCACAAAGTGGCATGACAAGGCCTGCAGAATCAAAAGCCTTGGCGAAGGAAGGATTCACTTGACAATGTTGTGCTGGGCTGATTGTATGGTTCTTCAGGCATTCATGTCTGCTATTAGCTGGATTGTTGTGAGCTTCATCAAACTGTCTGACTAATCGGCCAACGCCTTCCATTCTCGTACAGGATACGCAACCGAAGGAAGGTTCATTGGCCTCTGTCACGACAGGTGCCTCCCGTCGACGCGCGCTAAGTCTCAGGGCCCCTACAGGGGATTAACTCGCTTAACGTTCGGGACAGTCAGATCCTTAGGGGCTCCCTAACGCCAGCAGTGTTCTCCCGAAGGGGTAGGTCAGACGTGTGAAGGCCGCTGACTTTGTTTTCAACGCAGGGGGTTGAGCTGTTGTTGCAAGGTCCACTGTGGAGGTTTCTATGCACGCATCCCTTTTTGGCGGCTTTGATGATGGGAAACAGCAAGTCTCATGCATTCCCATGATTCAACCGCTGCCAGTTTGCACCTGCCTTAGAATACAGTCACTGCCCCTGCCCCCTTGGAAAGAGCCAACAACCAACACTAACGTTGTCTTCAACTTTTCAAGACAGCTTCATGCTCACCGCGTCATTCCAGTCAGCCACGATTTCATCAAATAAGCCACAGTCCTCGGGTTCGCTATCGGATTCGCTAGCTTTCTCAGTTCCGCTGAGCTGGGCATTCGCCAAACCGTGCAGGAGGCTGTAGAGATCGACAGATTTTCTTCAAGCTTCAACCTTGTTCTCCCACCGACCAGTTCTGGAAGCGACCCCGGCAGCTGCTAGCTCCTCTTCCCCGACCAATAGAAGCGCAAGATCCTGTCCCAGCTTTCCCAGCCATCATCATCCCGCTTGGCTTGCCGGTCAGTTGGGACAGCCTGAGGCTTGTCTGGTCTGGTTCGGTAGTATGGACGTGGAGTAACGAACGAATCTGTCCAAACTGCCGTCTGTTTTGCGACTATGACGCTCACTCCCAAAAGAAGCAATGCTGACAGCCCTCGCAAACTCCTAGCCCAGATGATCTGCAATGTCTGGCATTTGGTCATGCCGACACTGCGGGAGAGCCTCATTTCCACCCGAGCCGTGCTTCGATCCAAGACAAGCTTCCAACCTCTGCGCAGCCTGGCAGCCACATATTCGACGTTCAGTGCATCCAAATTGATGCTGCTCGTGTCTTTACGCATGTTGCGACCGCCGTGCGCTATGCAAGCCTCATGCCTGGCGGCAGACTTGTCTCACCACCTCTAATAGTTCGGCACCTACTGGATAATTATTATCCGGCCCAGCTTGTGTTGGCTCCACCAAAACAACAAGAGCAGCGCGAGTTGCGTTGCAACTTGCATCACGGTGCATCACGGAGCCCCGAGAATCTTTTTCCCGTCGAAACATCCCACCTCACCTCCCTATCCGCCCCAGTCAATGCTTCGATCCAACTTATGAGGGACGCCTGAAACAGCACCAGTTTGCAATCTCTCTTGACATCAAGCTTCGCGCGACTCATCCACTCAAGTGATCCACAACTCACTGCCGGTATACGAGTGGTACCCCGCCGATCAGCGCCCATCCCACACCAGACACCGACGGCGTGGCCGGCTGTGCCTCAGGACTAACGTCAAGGTGCCAAAGCATGTCGCTGCTAGATCCGGGACGTGAGAAAGGTCCGAGACTACGGAGGCTCGGCAGTGACGTGAGTTCTACGGCAGGCAATCGGGGGATGGTCCGAAGTATGACCGTTTCATCAGCCTGGCATCTTCTGACGGGAACGTCGAGGGCGCATCCCGAAGTGGTAGAGTTGCCCAGGATGCTTGGGTGCTAGGTAGGGCTGGGTTGCAATCGTGGGATCCTGGGGGTCGAGAACGACTACTCCAGGTTGTATGCTGCAGTTGACTTGAGACTTAACGGAATAGGGAATGGAGATCATATCGAGCAGAATGACAGCTTGCAGCAAGAGCATGCACAGCAACCTTGTCGTGCATAATGCGCACATCACTCGAGCGTGTGCTGCAGCACACTCGTCGGCCAGATCAAGTGACAGGTGAGGGAGGACTTGGGCAACATGATCTTCGTCTGAAATGACATGGAAAAGGATACGAAAACCGACATCGTCTCCGAGTCTACAGCAACGCAACACAACGCAACGGGTTCTAGTTAGTCCAGCGCTTCGAGCTACCACGACCAAGGACGCCATTCGAAAACAAGTGTGAGCGGAATAGGTTCAATTCCGCGCACACGAATAGGCGCTTGATTCTTCTTGGCGCTGACTTGTCTTGCCGGGCGTGGCTGACGACGGCGCGGCCACGACGAAATAGCAAAAGCAAAGTAAGGGACTTCGCACGTGTCGTCGCTTAAAGTTTGACACGCGCGGTCTGAAGACGGCTCGTCTGGCTTTGTCTCAACAGCACATTGCCAAGGGTTGGATGCTCATCCTTGGACGGATCGTTCATCCGCTATTCACCCGTTCTCGGACCGGCAACGCAACTGCAACTGCAGTGCAGCATCGGGTTGAACATGGTTGAAACAGACTCGAGGTTCTGTCCCAAGAGGCTGTCCCAAGGCTGTCCCAAGAGGCACAGGGCCCTGCTGCATCTGTCTGCATTCACACGCACCAACCAGAGTGACCACAACTGTCAGAGTGAGGGATCTCGATTGTTGCCTTGGACCACCAACTTGGGGAGAAGCAAGGTGCTGGACGGGTTGGCTTCATTCCCTTGTACCCTCCCTCATGAAAAAGCTCGGTCGATCACTGCACGCCCACCTCCTTGGCCCGCGCCAAGAAATCCCGCCAGTGTAAGCGAGGAAGGGGAGCGCCCGCTAAAACGACGATCGTCCAAATTAGCCTGCCTGCCCAGTGACGACAGAGGGAAAGGCGTTGTCGAAAACGACCAAAATGTCAGTTGCAGCATGGGGCCCTTGCCGCTGCCCAAACACAGCCAGTACGGCGGCATTACGCAGTGCCGGAACGCCGTCGATGCGCCGGCCCTGCTCGCTTACAGAATCACAACTCTACGCCACGAGACCAGTGCAAGAGAATCTGCAGCGGGTAGGCACCACGGCAGCCGTCATGCGTCGATGGGTTCAGATGTGAGGACATGGACGTAGATCAACTTGTCCTGCTGTGGTACCAGGGCAGAAGGCTAATACCAGCACAATTAATGCCCGGCAGAGGGGAGCTGCCCAGCAACTCGTCGAGTTTCAAGCTTGAGGGCATCAAGGGGTTGAGCAGAATGAATGTGAAGCGCTCACCAGAGTTGCAGATCAGAACATGGCTAAATTATCGCGTGCCGGACAAGAAACAAGGACACGGTCCAAATCTCAGACACGAGGTGTTAGATGGCGGTCGGCATGAAGAATGCTTGCTCTGCCGGACATCAAAGAGACGCGCAACAATGTGGGAGGTTTCGTGCCAAACAGTGGTTTCGAGTCAATCAACGTCTCAAGGTGCTCCCTGGCGACTCGAGAGCGGACGTGCCAGTCCAGCTCTGGGGTAGTAGAAGCATATGGGACTTCTACGCGCAAGCCACAGCGACCAAACCGGGGTGGAGGGAGAGCCTGGGGGGTTCAGCATTCGGGACGGCACTGACCCCCAAAAGGGGAAATAGTGGCCCGGGAGTCGATGCAGCGCGGCGGCCGGGATGGCACGCTTGGCCGAAAGTTAGATGGACACCTCTACCTGTGCCTTGGTTATCTCGGCCGGGCAAGTGCGTCACCGGCGCCGGCGCCGAGGTGTA
>JALLKD010000684.1:0-52597 GCA_023509735.1 Fusarium liriodendri | reverse complement strand
GGGTGGGTGTGGGTGGGCGCCCGCGGATGCCCAGAGCCTTATTAAGAAACAGTGGGGCGGACTATCCAGTGAAGGTACGGAACCGAAGGTACCTTCCAGCATGTGGTAGGCCAGTTTCAGGCCGCTAAGGCGACATCGCCCCCAGTCTCGAGGTCTTGATCCTGCCATTCTCCATCCACATCCACACGCACCAACACGCGAAAGTCGAGGCCTTTCATGCACCAAACGCACGCCATCAGCCGCCATCTTCACTGCAGCAAAGAGGCTTTTGACTGCCAGTTTGGTACCTGTCACTCTTCTACAGGCTGCCTCCCCACTGTCAGGCCCTACGTAATGGGCTCCATGTCGACAAAAAAAAACATGCCCAAAAGAGCACCTTGTCCTGGTCGACGACGTAGTGATTCCTGGTCAATTCGGCGCAACTCTCAACACTCAACCGAAACCCTCACGTTGACTCCCACGTTGACTCCCGGTGGCGGGGAATGACGACGGTGATCTAAGCCCCTCCACCGATCCCGGGTCGAGGGAACGCAACAACGCAACCCCAGGTCTTGAGCTCACCCCAGCGCCTCACCACTGGCTAGTTCGTGTCGTTAGCGAACGACGGCTTTCAATGGCTATGCAACTCTAGCCAGAGGTGCGTGATCAGCTCCTGGCAGCTCGGTGAGACATGCTTCAGTGCGGTGCCAACGGGGAATGTACCGATATCTCGACTGGGGTCACCTGCCTGAGTGGTTCTGCGGACAATAACACACAACCCTCGTGGCACACCAACGGCAACCACCCACGTCTTCTAGCCAGGGCCAAGGCCGTCAACCTCTTGGCTGCTTCAGAGCTGCAACCAGAGAATGGATCGCCTCAGCCTGTGTTGATCTGGCTCGGGTGGATCTCGGACAGCCCTTGGTCACCAGAACACCCAAACCGGATAGAATGGCTCACGACACGGCTTGGTCAGCGAGTCAACGATTGTCCGCACCAACTTCGGGCAATCGGTAATTGCAGCTTGGCTCCGCGGGAAGCCCGTTTCCTACTCTAGGCACAAAATGCGGGGGCGATATTCCAGGCTATCTTTGATCCTGGATGCATTACACAAATCATTTACGCCAAGTTGCCTGCGTTCTTTTCGAATTGTGCAGCATAACAACGCCAACAGACAGCGATAAATCTCGCAGTAGCAGCAAATCTTTTCTCAAGCTTCAGTTGTCCCCACGCAATCCTTGATCCCCACGAGCAGCCCCAACCTTCTCCACCCTTCTAACGGTTTGTTACCAACGCGTGACGAAAAAATGCATCGTATTCAACGCAGCGATGTGGTCTTTGTTCCAGGGCAATCATATCATGATCACCTAAGGAAGCCAATGCCTTACGTACAGGCTGGTGCATTGTTCCGAAAAGGGAATCTTTGAAGAATGGGAATCCACCAGGAGGCCGCCTAATCATGAGTTTCAGGCACAAAGCCCACCGGCTCCCGCAGAACCCTGAGTTGATCTATCTCTGACAGTTCCGCCATAGTTTCAGCCTGTCATCCAACCGGGTGGTTCACGGTCAAAGGACAGTCCAGACGATTCGCTCCTATTCCTCGTGAAGGTTTCATTCAGCCTATTTGACACGGTACAGACTGAGAGACGAGTCTCGGACTAAGCGAACCAATTGATTCTCAACTAGGGCTACAACGGAGGTCCACCCGGCGAAATGTCGTCTTTCGCTATTCTGTCACGATACGGTATGCTATTGGGTTCGGCCAAGGTGACCGGTGAGAAGTTCGGGCCTGGCCAGAAACCGCAATTCTTGCCGCCGACAACGGACCCAGCTTGCGACCTCGGCGCGAGCTATCCTGTTTCTGAATTCCAAATTCCTTGAAAGGATTTTACACCCCAACAAGGAGTTAGCGGAGAATGATTATAATTGTCAGGCATTGGGTACAACGTGTTGACAACTTGGGTTGTGCGCTGCATATGCTGATTTCAGCGTCGTGCATGGTTCTATTACTGAATATCCAGCTCAACACCATTCACTACTTATCACCTTGCTTGCGCGGGACTACCATTGGGTACTGAGGAGGGATCTATACCACCTCAATTATGATGAGTCTCTTCCTACACTCACCAAAATTGAGATGAGAGAGTAACCCATTATTACATCCTTTTATAGAGTCTTAGAGAGTGCTTTAATGGTCGGGATAAGTACGCTCTGGCAGTCCCCGCGAAGGCAAGGAGATTCTTGTACCGCTCCCCACACCAAGTCTTTCTCCATCAGGGTTCAAGACGATTCCCATACCTTGGAACCTGCATCCTCCTTGAAATCGCCACACCCAACCTCCTTGGACTGACGAACGAGAGTGCAGCCCATCGATCTCCAGGTTGACTCCACGCGGAGAAGGTCAGATTGCGGATCCGCAACCTCGGGCGCGGGGGAGTGGGACTTGAAGTCTACTCTGTCGTCCGTACCTCCCGAGCGTTTGTGGGGAAAGGCAGATGATGGGATAGTTTGGTTGCGAGGCCTGGAAGGGGTCAGGTCGATTGTACCTGGCCGTGCCAGGTGCTTCTTAACCACCTGTTCTAATGTTGGATGGCGATGCTACAACCTCGAGGAACCCACGCCTCATCCCACGACCCCAGACTTGACCCGGCACTGGATGACTCCCCGCATTCAGAAGAAACGTCAAGAACGTTATGATGGCGTTAGCTCCCCTTACACCGGGGGCTAGCGTGAACCTCCCTCCGGCCGGGCGGGCCATCACAGGGACAGGATGGGATTGATATGGCGTCTAGTCTGGGGACAAGGCGTGAGGGCTAGGTGAGGTTACTGGTAGGTTGTTTGACGTGAAGGCACATTCAATTTGGACAACTGTTCCTTAATACCCAAAGTCTTCCCACACAACCTTTTCCCCCTGAAGCCACTCCTCAAGAGCTGACAAAAGGGCCGGTCCAGTACACAAAAAGAAACGTGCATCCTGTCCCTTGAGCTGTTCAGCATCGGCCTTGCTCATTCGTCGCTCATCCACCTCTGCGCCAGCCCGCTTTACCTGATCAAGAAGTTCCATGTTCCCCGGTTGGCCCGTGATGAAAAGCTTGGTCATGTTGGCGAGATCTGGAATCTTGGAGAAGGTGTCGACTGCTAGGGGCAAGTCTTCGAAGCGGAGACTCCAGAAGAGTTGGAGAGGGATGCCTCTTTCGAGAACTGCTGGTGCTTGTGCAAGCAGGGGAGTTATTCCCACACCGGCAGCAATAAAGATTGACTTTGTAGCTTGAGGTGTTAGAGGGATACGGAAACCCTCTTCGCCACCAAACCCGACGACGGGGATTTCCAATGGCACGCGGAGATTGTGCCTCCACAGGAAGCCGGTTACTGGACCATGCTTCCGAGCTGTGATTTGAATCTCCTTTCTGTCAGGGGGACTTGATACGGTAAAAGTCCGTATGTAATCATCGTTGATGCTTTGGGGGTCGTGGTCTGCCATGTGACTGTAACCACCCGACACCTCGGCTTCAAAATCGAGTGTGATGTACTGCCCGGAATGCCAGTTTGGTATCGGCTCCTCTGAAGACAGCTCAAAGGTGAATCGGTTAATGGATGGTGTGAGGACCTCTCGCTTGGTCAAGCTTGCGGATATTGTCTTTAAAGAGCTGGCTGAGATGTGCGAATCGTGCTCAGACAGGAGATGGCGAACAGGTGGATTATATGGTGAATATTGACCCAGAGATCCGCGAAATGGGAGCCCGGACTTGACAAATTTGGCACCTGTGACGGATATCTTGACGGCGAGGTGGGTTCTTGCAAGAAGAGACGAGGCCTCATCACCGACCAGCACTGAAGCTCTACCCGTGAGGTAAAGGACATCTGCAGTGTCAAAGTCGGGGATTGCAATCCCCACCAAGGGATTAACCTTGAAGTTTCCCAAAGTTTGGTATAATCTGTTTCCAGAGACTAACTTGTTAGCTGCGTTATTGAGAGGAGAGGATTCAGAGACTTACATTCTGGATAGATCAACTCGAGTTCATCCTCCTCATTCTTGATCACCCTGATGAAACCAGGACTTCCACCACGATGGTTCGTATCCATAGTTTCTCCGTTGGTACTCGACAAGAAAAGCATATCCGCAGAAGCAATCAAATTCAACGCCTCCTTTGGCAACTGCAGCGTTTCCGATACAAGTTGTGACTCAATCTCATTCAAAACAACGTCCTTCTTGTTGAGATACTTGGGACAGTTACCTAGGCTCTCAGTGACAGCCATAGCCATCTGGACTGCTTTGCCGCCGTCAACTGTAGCGCCGGCAATCATGTTGCCAGCCAGTTTCACGCGGTCTCTTGTCTCGAGGTCAATTGCCAGTCCAGCCATTCCCTTGCCTTGACCATCATTCGGCCGATTGATGGCACCTTGCTGTATCCCCTCTTCATCAATTCCATCCCAGAAAGCCTTAAAAACCGGGTCGTTCTTGGTATCGACAGCACTGTTAAAAGCCAGTACATTCTCAGCCACTGGTCTTGCGAAGCCACGTTCACCGCCCCAGATTGTCGTCCATGGATGGCCGTCTTTGTCGAGAGTTCCAAGAGCGACGAGAGAAGATTGCATCACTCTCATCCCGTAACGCGTGGGCAAACCTGGAATCGTAGGGTTGCCCATTCGCGGGACTTTGAGCAGCTGGTGCATAGCACGCTCGCCGGGATGGAAGTCAGATACTGCGGAGGGCATCTTGGCGGTTCGTTCACACGAATGCTTGAAGGATGGAGATGGAGTTGACTAGACGCAATGGGTGACGGTCGAATATATTCAATTGCTGCTTTCTAATGAATTCCATGATGCAATGTCAGCGGTCAAGCTTTGCGCCATTGTCACTGTTGATTACCTGACAAATCACCATTGATTCCTCAACAAGGGCGCGATTGACTGCGGTTCCGCCGTGACATCAGCATGAATAAAGGTGCCATCGACGAATTGGGTGTAAACGGGCGTGGTCAGCCCGACAGCCAAGCCTTTAACCTGCCAGCGCAACAGCTTATTAGATTCTTAGCTAAAGGAGATCAGATTTAGAAACAATTCAATGAGATCATAAAACAAGTCTCTTATTATTTTGTAATTTTATCTCATCGTACAAACCACTACTCCCGCTCCAGTCGTAAATCATTATTATCACCACCATTCAAATCATTCCTTTACCAATCACGCCCTCTCTGTGATTCAACGTCGTAGTTAGGAGAAGGTCTTGGAGACGGTCTAGGACCAGGTCCTGCTGTAGCAGCACGTGGCATTGGACTGGTTAGGTTTCTTTGGGGTGCTCGGAAAGGCATTGGTCCTGTTACACTCCGAACCGGAGGGTTGATAGGCTGTGGTCCGCCCCAGGAAGAGTTGACGGAAGACGTTGAGCTCGCCCGTATCTCAGGGTTATAAGCTTGGTATTCTCGAGGAGGGCTTGGCGTTGGGGCGGGCGCAAAAGACCCCATGCCCATGGGCTGCGCATAGTTGTCTGTTGGTCGAGCACTAGGTGCGCGGGCTGGAGGAGGGAAGGGTGGCATGGTGTCGTGGGATGGGCTCTCAGTGAAGCGACCTGGAGCAGAGAAAAATGAGGGATTCGAGTCTGCCATGTGATTTGCTGGCGGACCATAGTTTGTCTGTAAGGAAATTGTAGATCGTGACTGGGAATAGTTGTAGTTCATCGGAGGTACCTCAGGAACAGGAGATGCAATCCTCCCGTAGCCTGACCTGGAAGTTGCATGAGAGGCATAGCTCGCAACTGACATGTTGGTGGCTTTTCTCGTCAGAACGTTCCGCTTTGCGTCCACTGGGCTACCTTCCACTCCTCCGGGAGTTCCTGGTCGTGATGTATAAGGTGGGAGTGTCGCCATGGTGTCGTTGCGGTGCAACATTGGCATGGGTTCCGTCTTGCTGACAGGACCAATATTTGGCAGCGTCGGTAGGGTGGCAGTTCGTTCCACGCGAGGCTTCTCGCCATTTTTCTTGGCAGCCTTGAACTCTGCCCTGAGTCGGTTGGCCTCCTCTCTGGCCAAGGCTTTGTTGACCGTCTGGGTGACAATTTTCATGAGTGCTTTGGTGACCTTGCGCTCACAGTATCCAGAAAGTCCACCGTCAGCGGAAGGGATCCAATGATAGAGGAAGAAGACCCAGAATAGGACGGCAGCCAGGAGAAACAGGGCCGAAAAGACCCAAATCACCACAGTAAAACACATGCCAGAAAGGATCAGTGCTTGTTGGTAGTCCTCTTCGGCGAGAATCTTGATCTTGTCAAAGAAACCCGTAATCGAATCACCAACGTTGTCTGCAGTGGGAGTCAACTTGGCCTCATAAACTGACTTGAGCGTAAAGACATTGAGAACCTGACGCGGCCCAGAGCAGATAATGACACGAACCCAAGCTGTGAAAGTCAGTAGGCGATTACCAGTGCCGAGAAAGATGGCTTACACTGGAAGCTGAAATAGGTAAAGAGGGCAATGTACTGCGCACCCTCCTTACTCTTGGTGAGCTCAGCGAAGACCAAAAACCTCTTCCATCCTTGAGAGCCGAGTCGAATCGATTCCCATCTAACAGCAAGGCTGTCCAGATAACACTCTGCAACATTGCCTCGCTTGATGACTCGAATAGCTCGGATGCCCTCATAGGCCAAATTGATAAAAGAAAGAATGATGCAAATGGAGAAAATCCATTTTGAAACGTCAAAAGAAATTGCTGGGTCAATCTTGGAAGACCAGCGATCAAAAGCAAGCAGATTGACGGCGGTAAAACTGTCAACGGCATAGACAGCAACCGACACAATGAGCATCAGCCAGAGGTAAATGTAAGCAAAAACAGTGCCACATCCTCTGCTCTTGAAGTCGCGAAGGTTGATGTACTCCCATCTCTGGTCCGCAACCTCCTCAATCTGCTTCTTGCGATGGCTGAGACAACCCATGATGAATGAACGGCCAGCCGAGATAATCGATGAAAGCAAAGTTGGTTGAAAGAGTCGGATTTCGTAGTCCTCGCCAGCGAAGTTGACTATGCGCTATCCAGAGCAGCTCGGTAAAAGAAGAATAAGAGAAAGCGATCGTAGATGTGCTGCAACCGGTGCGCGAATGATCAAGGCCTAGTGTAATGGCGGACACATGTCGAGGCGATGGAAACGATGTCGTAAATTCTCAAAATCGGGAAATATCCAAGACGGTGTAGAAGCGTTTGGGTATCGAACGAGCGAGGCGGTGCTCTCGAACAATAGCTGAGCAGCTATAATCCGTGGCTGAATAGCAGGGTCTAGGTATTGTCAAGATGCAGATACGGATGCAGCTGCAGCAGGTGAATGGAATGAATGAATGACGAATACGACGAAAACGGTCCAGAACAAAGAAAATGGAAAACACCGAGACAATAGATGGCTGGAAGATGAATGAGAGAAGTCTGAGACCGCAAGCGGATGGGAGGTTTCAAATGAAAGGGGACGCGACTGAGGAAGTCGCACACGGCGCAGTTGCCATGCTCGATCCCGACCCGACATGACCTCAAACCTCAAACACTCCCGGGAAGGAGGGGTCGATCAATGTGGGAGGTGCAACCCGGCGTGGCGCCATGGCCGTGGCCTGCAGGTACCAGCCGGCCAGCCTTGATGGGGCTTAGCGCTAGGGACCAAAAGGCCAAAACTCCAAAAGAGGAGGGACGTTTGAAAGAAATCATGTCCAGGGAATCATCCCAGCCGTTGATTGGCTTCGAGACATGCGCCGGGATGACGGTCGCTGTCAGCGGAAGTTGTACAGTACAGGCGTTGAGCTTCTATGATATCGACAGGGGCTGGGGACCGGTAGCGCCAGTAGCCAACCGTTTCTTTTGAGTGGCTGACTTCTTTGTTCTAGTTCCTCCAACCGCCGGAAGGAATCCAAGATGCGCGAGAAGGCATGACATCCAATCCCGACGCGCCAAGCGATTCACGGATAACCGCCAGCTTGTCGCTCATCTCAACGGCGGTAAAATATTACAAACATTCATCGCGGTACTGTACGACGCGACTACTCGGCTCTCTCGTCCTTGTGATCATTGGCAACGGACGCGGTTTCAGCATAGTTGCATCACGACGAATCCATCTTTGGACGGATGAAACGTGCTAATTTTCGGGCTGCCTCCCCATGCCAATCCATACCACAAGCACAAGACATGGCCGCACGAACTATTGCCGTCTTGGTGGCCGGAGCCCGGATCCGTCAGCGTGTAAATCACTATATCGGCATTCGCCTTCAGGAATAGAAGTCTGCCCATCAAGGCGCTCCCGACGATCAGCTCCTGTCACACATCTCTCTTGATCATCGCGGACAGTAACAGTCCGTTTACTCCGAAGCACTGGCCGTGTTTGAAGTGTGAAGGATTTCGGTCCGCGGCGATGATCATGACGCCGGACGGCAGCCCACATCTATTTGTTTGAAACAATCTATGCCGTTGCTCATGCGGGAATTAACTTGGCGAGGCAGCTTGGACAGGCAACTTGGGCATTACATGGTCCAACAATTTAGTCTAGCCAAGACGTGATTGACATGGGATCTCTTTGTTCAATCAACGCCACATTAGCAGTAGACAAAGGCTCGGAGGCGCAGACACACTTGGATATTTGTGGTTGCAATGTTCTTTGTTCTACTCTAAGAGATGACAGTGTCAGCTGTCGTGGTCATAATAGCAGATAAAATGATGGCCCTTTCATGTTCAATGCATCAACATCAACTTGTTCATCATGGATCACCAACGCGAGCCTCTCGGTGGATTTCGTTCGGGTTTTGAACATCCAGCGAATTCGTCCAAGGAGCCCGTTTTTGAGCTTGTCAAGGAAATCAGTACGAACCTTTGGATCGCCGCCAGACGAGGAGATACCCGTGGAGAGCAGTTCCTTGCGAGTCCCAGTCCATTCGCAATCCAGCAAAGCGAGGGCTTCGACCAAGCTCAGCAGGAGGCCCAGGCATTGCACATGCTACTGTCCAAGTACAACCAGGCCTATACTATCCGCCAGCTTCTCAACCACGAGAATCTAGTTTCGATTGTCGGATCCCTCGAGCATCAGACCTTTACCAAGACCCAGGAACCAGACGAACAAACCAGCTCTCAGTTTCTGGTCTGGGACTTTTGTGATGCCGCTAATCTGACTGCCGTGTTTCAGCAGTATCCAACTGATGATTCGTCTTACTATCTTCCAGAGTCTCTCTGTTGGCATGTCCTCCGGTCTTTGACTCGAGCTGTGGCATATCTTCACGACGGCAAGCGACTCTACTTTGATGCCAACCTCTCCCCGGATGACATGAGAGAGTGGGTGTCTGTCGACACGGATTGGTTCCCTATTCTTCATCGCCGCATCGAGCCAGACAATATTTACTTCCAGCATCCTCGTGGCACTGAACAATATGGTCAGTGTAAGCTAGGAAACTTTAGCAATGTGGCCGTGACGTGCCATACTGTCAGCGATGAGGAACTCTCGTACGAAGACCAGCTCGCTCGTGGGATGGCATTGACTACGCGAGAGGGAACCGTGCCACTCAACCACGCGCGAGGTTTGTTCAAGATGGACCCGGCTTTGATCTCAGAGGTGAATAATCCGCTCAGACATTTGATATCAACTCACACTTCTTAGGGAATTCGCGGCTACACTCTTGGTGACGAGATGTGGTCCATCGGCTCCATCATCTTTACCATGATGACTGGCTTAGAGGTCAACTACTACTGCAACATGTGCGGCTGCTCACACGTCTTCTTTTGTAAACGAGATGGTTGTCTTGAACATGATGCTGCAGATAATGGCTGCAGGTGTCTCTTTGGAGGTTGTAAGCACCTAAGCAAGGAAGAATGCCGTGAAGAAATCACTCGATGGACTCGTTGCGGGCATAACTGTCAGAAACCCAAGATCAACGTCCATACTTACATGGCACGAGCACGATATACCAAGATACTTCGCACTCTCGTCAAGGATCTGCTTCTATACGATCCTCAACTTGGACGCAATCCTTGGGTCAGAGCGCTTGATTTTGCTCAGGTGGTGGAGGAAGCGTATCAGGAGTGGAAGAGGGATACGGAGGAGGGGAGGGACTATATTGATCTGGACGACGACATGGCTGCGAGATTCAGACGTGCTCAAGAAGAAGCTGAGTATTCTATGGAGGAGGATGAATAAGTTCAACTGTAACTCAGTCGTTTCCTACATGACAATTCATTGACATCAACATATGTGCCTCTTCATCATGAACCATCTACGACCAATGATCTTACACGACGCATCCCGACCACGGCGACCAATAGCGTTGCCCGGTCACTGTAAGCATTACGGAATAGTCCCCGCTATTCCCTGATTGTGCCTGCTCGGGCCCCGCCATCGGCTTAAGCTGGAATCCGCTTCCCCATTCCTATCCCATCGTCAAAGCTTCACCTCAGTTATCATCAGCAATCTGCCCATCTCGCCGATACGTCGCGCCGTGTCGCCAAACCCGATATAACCTCCCGATTCGAGTACTTCACCGTGTTCTGATCCCCGTGTCGTCGACTCCACGCTCAGCCATGTCCATCTCGCATCCCACACCTCCTCTCCTCCTCACAAAGCGCCTCACGGCCTTTCTTCACGCCAACCAGACGGCCCAGCTGCCCACGCTGCTCCTCACGTCTCCTCACGGAAAGCTCCTCGCCCACGCGAGTCACCAGCCCGTCTCGGTCCTACGAACCCACGCTACCGTCGCCGCATCCCTCCTCGCTATACACTCCACCTCGGCGCCCGCCCTCGCGTCCGCCCTGCCTGGTTCCCGCACCCCCGATCCCATCGGTAGCTCCCCGCCCGACGAGGACGACGAAGAAGATGACGACCGGCTCTCGCAGAGCCAGCAGCTAGAGTCGCACCCTTCAGCCAGTGGGAGAGGCATCAAGCCCGCCACAGTCACCGTCCAGCTAACGAGCGGCACCGTTGTTATCCGCCGGTTGAAGTGCGGTCTTCTCTTTGTCTGCGTCGGGCCCGCTAGCCCGGACGTAGCAGAACACGCCGTGCCGCATATCGATCACATTCAAGTCCCCGCAGGCGAGGCATCACATGTGGGAAGCCCAGACGGAGCCGACAGCATCCTCAGCACAGGCGCGCAGACGACGGCCAGCCTTGAGAGCACTACCGGCACAGCAGCCGTGGTGGCTGCTCTCCGCCGTCATGCTGCCGAGCTTGCGCGGTGGCTCGATGATAAGCTTGGAACTCTCACCGTACCAGAAGAAGGCGTTGGTGTTGAGTGATGTTCTGGGAGCGATACAGCATAGACGGCGTTTGGGTTTCATTGAGGGATATGCGGGTACCAGTCTATGGCTTTGGCGTTGGGATGGCATTGTAGATACCAGGTCGATATCTATCTATCACGAGGCATTTCTTGACTCTAGCTCTCTGCTCAATCTGAGGGTATTAATAAAGGAAAGCCACCTGAAAAGGCTGATTCTATCTGCATCGAGTTCCCAGATGCCCCAAAACGCCAACACCCATAACGCCTCGGTATGCTTTTGATATACGCTGACAAGACAAAAACAAGGCTGCAAACAAATAAAGGCTGGGGGCACCAGATTACTCAATGCTCATACGCATGATGCCATCATTGGTGTCAATCATCCCCTGGAATCCAACGCGGCCTTTGCTGTTGAGCCTCCCTGCAGAGCTGCCGCCAGAAACATTGCCTGGTGTACTGCCAGACTCGCTGGGGGCACTGCTTCCGCCCTTGTCTCCGCCATTGCTACCAGGTCGAGATCCCCAAGACATACCGTCACGTTGGAGGGGACTCTGCATTATGGGAGAGTTATGGACACTCATGCCAGGACTTACGGCACGTCGCTTGAAGCTGACAGGATCAAAGTCATCATCACGTCGACGTTTGCTGTTGATGCGGCGGGTGATCTCTGCAGCGCTTGGAGGCTGGGGGCCAGTTACCTGCAAAGTGTGAGTGGTCAGGACCTTGATTTGGGGTTGGCAGGGGACTTACGGCTGCTCCACCAACTGACGGTGAATCCATCGCCACGTCTTCGCTGATTCCCGAGGAGGAACCTCGGGGAAGAAATGCAGCGGGAGGCGGTGTGGTCCTGGCACCGCCAGTACTGCTGGACTCTGAAAAGGTGTCCCAGAAGGTCTTGCCCTTGGAGTTTTTGATGGCGTGCTGCTTGAAGCTGCCCGAGAGGCCCATCACCACATCCCCCATGATGTCATCTTCGGGAACATCATTGAGACCTTCTTGCTGTGTAAGATTTGGCGACGAAGGGGCAGTCGTAGTTTGTGTTGATTCTGCTAGCGGCGGTGGAATTCTGGGCTCAAGGTCCATGTCACTCTCACGGACCTGCTTGACAACCTCGGCTTCTCGACGGAATTCGGCTTCGGCAGGAGTGCTCTCTTCCATGAGAGCTGCCCGGATGCGGGCAAACCCTTTTGTCTTGGGCTATACAATGTTAGTGAATGAAGTAGTCAATCAATCAATGGCCACTCACAAAGAGGTTCCCTCTCCTCGTCACCACCCGCCGAATAACACTGCGCTGGCCTTCAAGTCCGTCATCACCCATAGCTCGTGCCTCATCCGAGTCTGCACCAGAGATGTGCAATTGATTGGCCTGCCAGCTGATGCTCTCGCGTCTAGCCCGTGCGGAGTTGCTGGGTGGTGACTTGGAGAGAGATGCACCACTGAACCCGAGGCCAAGAGGCCCCCGGCCCTTCTTCTTGGGCTGCTTGCGGGGCCGCTGTCGCTGTTGGAAACTCATGAGGCTGCTCATTGCGGGGGATCCAAAGGTTCCACCAGACCCTTGAGCCCCCATGATCGGGCCAATCTTGTTGACCTGAGGAGTCGTCACGTAGGTCTCATCCATGTCCTCGTCCATCAGGTCATCATCGTCCGAGCTGCTGGACGAATCGGAGCCCACGGCCTGGGTACTCCCAAGAGAACTGCTAACATGCATCTTTTCGTTGCCCATGACTGACCAGAGAGATGTCGATGTCTGCTCAGGTCCTGCATAATGACTTCTTCGAGTGGGAATATTCATCGCCCGGCCACCGGCGGTCGGCGATGAGTCGGGCGATGACTGTTCGGCGAGGGTCGAGTGATGAAGGCTCGTGGCGGCGCGGGAGAAGTCGAGGCCTCGGGAGCGACGGGGGAGTATGTTTGTAGGAGAGGCGTAGATCTGGGAATGGTCGAGCTTGGGAGAGAGAGGAGCGGGTTTAACATAGGGATTCGCTGGGGGTGGAGTGAATTCCCGAGGTGGCATATGTATCGAAAAGCCACGGTTCGACAGCGCAGGACGACGAGGCGTCACTGGCTGGGGAGTCGGGATGCTGGTGTCGTCTTTCGAGGTTCGGCGAGAGGCTTCGATGTGTGGCGAGGGCGACAAGCGGGAGGGAGTTCCTCCTCCATCCGACATGGACCTTGTCTTTGTCAAGGGCGACCGACCGTGGGTCCGGGCAATGTCGACAGCCGCCTGCTCGTCAGGGGCCTTGAAGTCCTCCATGATGGCCGATTCATCATACTCGCCTGTAAGGTTTTGAGGTCGCTGCATGGTGGTGGCCTCGCGATGGGTGATAATAATGTTGGGCCACCCTGATCGCGGCGTTGATCAAGGCGCGATGGACAAGAGGAATGGCGAGGAGATCATGGCATCACATGCTATGACGCGGAGGAGAGCTGCTGGGAAGCTGATGATGCGGGTGAGAGAACGGGCGAACGATGGATGCGACAGGTGGGCGGTTAGCAGCAGAGTAAATAGAGATGAGATCCTGGCACGATGCTCTTTTAGGCTTGGGCTGAGTCCCGTCGAGTCCCACAAGCTGAGGCCCCGCAGTCCAGTACCAGTGGGCGTTGGTCTTGGGGGCACTTGAAGACGTTTATTCGTTCTGTTTATAGCAGACGGTTCGGCCATGAGGCTGGATAACCTTTATCGACCTTGTCCAGGGCTTCCGGTGACTTTTGTTGGTACAGGGGTTACGAGGGCCTGTCATGTAGAAACGTGGGCGCTAACAGTGGAGAAGTCATGATGCCACGGTCAGATTCACGCGAAGAGACGTGTGATGTTAGTGAACGGGTATGCGCAGTCATCGGATAAGATGCGATATCCAATCGATAGACTTGGTTCAGTTCCACGAGAGAAGCATCACCGAGGTTGATGTTTCTCAGCTGCCTACCCTACACTCTTGCGTGACACACTTTGCCGGTTGTGTTTCACCGAGTACCTGTCCAGTATGGATCTATATGATATTCCTAACTTGAAATTGCAAATATTTGTTCATTCTTCGCTCATATACAGTATGTAATTGGTGTAGTTGACAATCACAATGAAGAATTGTTTGACGTCAGTCGCTTCCTCATCGCGGAACTGCAAAGTGGGGTTAATGAGGGGCTCAACACCAGCTTCAGCTTCGTCCTCCTCAATTTATCCAACTCGCAACTCTCACGAACCCGACTCAATGAGCCTTGCAAGAGCTGCACAGCGAATCAGGGCAATCCAGAACTCTCTAACTCGACCAGCTATCCCTCGTGCCTCCGTCCCCGCACACTCCAGATCAGTCACCATGGCGGCCACCACTGATACCAAGAACTACAAGTTCAACCACTCAATGTAAGCGTGGATGGCTCCGCAGGCAGATCTGCAGGCTGACGACACAAGGATTCGAGTCAAGGACCCCAAGGAGTCTGGTATGCCAGGTACCTACCCTGATGGCTGGGCCCGCTGACTAGAGCTACTGTTTAGTCAAGTTTTACGAGTTCCTAGGCCTCAGCGTCGTGAAACGACTTCAGTTCCCCGAGGCCAAGTTTGATTTGTACTTCTTGGGCTACGACTCTCCCAATGCCGTGTCTCATGGAAACAGCGCCTTTGACAGGGAGGGTCTCATTGAGCTGACTCACAACTACGGCACTGAGAATGATCCCGAGTACAAGATCAACAACGGCAACAAGGAGCCTCATCGAGGATTCGGCCATACTTGTATCGCTGTTGACAACATCCAGGCTGCTTGCCAGCGCATCGAGGATGCCGGCTATAAGTTCCAGAAGAAGCTTTCCGATGGCAGGATGAGAAATATTGCCTTTGTGCTTGACCCCGATGGCTACTGGGTTGAGATCATTGCCCGAAACGACTACAAAGCGACTGAAGACGTCAAGGAGACGGATATTTCCACTTATACCATGGTACGACCTAGTTCCTCAGGCTGATATTCGCTAACAGCATAGAACCACACAATGATCCGCGTCAAGGATGCCAAGAAGTCCCTCGCGTACTACAAGGATGTTCTCGGCATGGCTCTTTTCAGAACCCTTGAGAACCCTGACGCCGGCTTCAACCTCTACTTCCTGGGCTACCCTGGGGACCAACCTTTCACCGAGGGCCAGAACCAGAGCGACATTGCCCGTCGCGAGGGTCTTCTTGAGCTGACCTGGAACTATGGAACCGAGAACGACGAGAACTTTAGCTACCACGACGGCAACAAGGAGCCCCAGGGTTTCGGTCACATCTGTAAGTGCAATGTACTCTTGCAAGTACCCAGCTGACATTCTAGGCGTCTCGGTCGACAACCTGGAAGCTGCCTGTCAACGATTTGAGGATCTCAACGTCAACTGGAAGAAGAGACTCACAGACGGACGGATGAAGAATGTGGCCTTTTTGCTGGACCCCGATGGCTACTGGATTGAGATCGTGCAGAACGAGAGGTTTTCTGGCCAGGACAACTTTTAGCCGGAGCCAAGCAATACAACAAAGCAAAGCAAAGCAAATATAAGCAAATGGCGTGTCTGAAAAGGAGCATAATCCCCTCTCGTAAGAGCCACTAGGAAGACGAGTAACGAAAGATCAAATGTGACAATCAGCCTCGAATGTACCTCACTGCAGGCTCAGCACTTCGCTTCAACTCCTTCCCATCGGCAGCTGACGAACCTCGCTGTGAATGACACAAGACTTGCCGATGCGAACCCCACGGCGGCCCGTGGCTTGCAGTAGTTCCATACGGGGGTGGGAAGTGAGGGGTTGCAACCTTCAGGCCCAATGTTCGCGTGCCAGCTCCCCAAGCCTCGTTCCCTCGTTGCACGACATGGTCGTCCCTCGTTTGTTCTCTCCCCCCGCGCTCTCACCGCGACATTTATCGACAATTGGCCACGTCTCACTGAAACTCGCGTGCAGAAATAACCCCCGCGTCGTGAGAATATCCGTGGGCTCGGCGTGGGATTGGCCCTGTAGACGGGACTCTGCATTCCGTCCGTGACTTGTCATTGAAGGAATCACTCAAGTACTTTGCGGACGGTCAGACTGGCATGGCTTCTCTGGATTGGTTCAGAAGTAGCGGGTGGCGGTCATCTCTTGAGGACAAAGGCGGAGACGTCATCTCGACTTACTTATACCGGGTCGTCGCCCTGAACCTTGATGGCTTCTCATCTGCTTCTAGAGACTCGTCTGCTCTTACACATCACGTAGACTATCCCACTCACCATGGCTCCTATTGCTACTTTTGATACGCCATCCAATGGCACCTCAAATCGTCCTCGCATTCTTGTCCCTGAAAAGGTTTCCCCTGACGGCTTGGCCCTCTTCACACCTCACTTTGACGTCGACATCCGAAAAGGCCTATCGCCTGCCGAGCTCGTCAGCTTGATCCCCAACTACCATGGCCTCATTGTACGCTCCGAGACTCAGGTCACGGCTGACGTCTTACAAGCCGGGAGAAAGCTTAGGGTTGTTGCACGAGCTGGCGTCGGTGTTGACAATATCGACGTCCCGGCTGCGACAACTCAAGGCATCATAGTCGTCAACTCCCCGTCAGGCAACATTATTGCTGCAGCAGAGCATACCATTGCACTTCTTCTAGCCACAGCCCGAAACATTGGCCAGGCTGACAGCAGTGTCAAGGCGGGCCGATGGGACCGATCCAAGCTTGTAGGCTCAGAAGCCAGCTCCAAGACTCTCGGAATCATCGGCCTGGGCAAGGTCGGCATGAACGTTGCCCGCATGGCGAAAGGCCTCGGGATGACGGTCGTGGCTGTTGATCCCTATGCGAGCGCCGACATGGCCCGTCAGGCGGGCGTAAAGCTTGTGTCTGGCCTGCAAGACCTGCTCCCAATCGTCGACTTTCTGACCATCCACACGCCTCTTCTGGCCACCACGCTGGACATGATTGGCGAGGAAGAGCTGAAGAAGATGAAAAAGACAGCCCGCGTGCTCAACGTTGCTCGTGGCGGCGTGTACAATGAAGCGGCATTGATCAAGGGGCTCGACGAGGGATGGATCGCAGGAGCTGGCATCGATGTGTGGTCTACAGAGCCTCTGGCCCCAGACTCGATAGCTGCACAGCTCAGCAAGCACCCCAAGGTCGTGGCGACACCTCACTTGGGGGCTTCAACGATTGAGGCCCAAGAGAACGTCTCAATGGATGTCTGCACGCAGGTGCTCGAGATTCTGCGTGGCGGTCTCCCCACCAGCGCCGTCAACGCACCTATCATCATGCCCGAGGAATATCGCAAGCTGCAGCCTTCTGTGAAACTCGTCGAGAAGATGGGCCGCCTGTATACGCAGCACTTTGCGCGACACAAGGGCGGAATGATGGGAGGTCGGCGCTTCGAGCTCATCTACCACGGGGACCTGGCCAGCATGTCCAACACAAAGCCGCTGTTTGCTGCGTTGGTCAAGGGACTGGTGTCCTCGTTCAGTGACTCGCATGTCAACATTGTCAATGCGACACTCATCGCAAAGGAGAAGGGAATTGTCATCAGCGAGACGCACTCCGGTGACTCGCCGTCAACCTATGCCAACCTGGTGACACTGCGGTCCTACCAGACGGGCAGCAGCAGGGAACAGGTGATTGAGGGCTACGCCAGTGACGAGCGGGTATTCATCTCCAAGTTGGACCGATTCAATGGTGTCTTCACGGCCGAGGGGACCCTAATCATCCTGCACAACTACGACGAGCCTGGTAAGATCGGAGGAGTCGGAACGGTTCTTGGGATGCATGGGATCAACATCAAGTCGATGCAGGTAGCCAGTCTCGACCCGGAGGCGTCCAAGGGAGCCGAGACTCCGCCGGACCCCAAGGGTGACGAGGCATTGATGATTCTGGGGGTGCTTGGGCCGGTGAGTAACGAAGTGTTGGAAGGGTTGAAGAACTCGGAGGGAGTGTTGGATGTGAGTCTGGTGCAGCTGTAGGTACCTTACGATAGGTGCAGATAAGTACAGGTGTAGCCTTGGAAGCTTGGACCATAGATAGATTGGCCAATCAACTTGGCATTGACTTGATGGTTCGAATTGACGTGAAATAACCCTTGAACTGAACCAAATTGACCCTTGTTTGAATATTAACTCAAAATTGAAAAAATAAACACAAGGGGGAAAGGTCCGCATCCATGATGACTTCATGTTGCCTTTGCGACCCTCCACTCCTGCGCCTCAATCGCCCCGCGTAATTTGCTAGCCGCGAAATTAGGGCGGCGTAGCACTGTTAGCTGCTGTAACCCAGTGGACTGTGCTGAACCGTCGGGCATTTGGACCCTGGGCTAATCGAAGTCCGGCCAATCACAGCCCCAGCGCCGCTCGCCGGGAGCTCCCTGCTGGCGTCATCGGCAACAGGTCGATGCTCTTATAGCTCGCTCACGTTCGTCCCACTTCTTCCTTCCACTTTCTTCATCACCAATCGCCTTTGGTGCGAAGGTCGTGACGACTACAGCACAAGCTTGCTTCGACTTCGATTCTCACCTTCTCGCCAATCTTTCCGAGCTTTTCTTGACGTATCCTTGACTGTCTCAGGTACATTCCAGCCACTATCGCCCTGTCACTTGTACTTGCCATCCCGAGTATCTCGTGCCTGCGATCGCAGACGATTCGACAACATTATTCTTCAATCAATCGTTCAGACGATAATTTACTCACCCGACCTCGCGCATAAACTGCAGAGTCTCTATTCGAAGAAACCGCACAATCATGACGCGACGCGCTGCTCGGTATAGCGCCCTAAGGCCCGCCGTCATTGGCATGGGCCGAGTCTTTGGCGCCAGCTTGACGGCAGTCTCGGCTCACCCAATTCAAGCTCAAGGCCATCCTCATGACGAAGAGGGCGCTGATCTCTGGGTTCTCGCCGTTGCCTCGATGGCTCTGGTGCTCCTGGGTGGTGCTTTTGCCGGTCTGACCATTGCGCAAGTTCCCCTCTCCTCTTGGCACCACGCGACGCTGACCAGCATAGCCTGATGGGACAGGACAGCATCTACCTTCAAGTTCTCTCGGGCGACCCTACCGAACCGCAGCATAAGAATGCAAAGCGCGTGCTGAAACTTTTGAATCGCGGAAAGCACTGGGTTCTGGTTACGCTGCTCTTGTCAAACGTCGTCGTAAACGAGTCATTGCCTGTTGTTTTGGACCGAACTCTTGGCGGGGGCGTTGCTGCGGTTGTCGGCAGTACAATCCTAATCGGTATGTCGGTACGACTCTGTCGGTGGTGAAGCTAACAACGGTAGTTATCTTTGGTGAAATCGTTCCTCAGTCCATCTGTGTGCGATACGGACTCCCTATCGGTGGATACATGTCGACGCCCGTTTTGATGCTCATGTACTTGACTGGCCCCATCTCGTGGCCCATCGCCAAGCTCCTTGACTGGATCCTTGGAGAGGACCATGGCACTCTATACAAGAAGAGCGGCCTCAAGACGCTTGTCACCCTTCACAAGTCCCTTGGAGAGCTCTCGGAGCGACTAAATCAGGATGAGGTGACCATTATTACAGCTGTTTTGGACTTGAAGGATAAGCCCGTTGCTGAAGTCATGACCCCCATGGACGATGTTTACACCCTTTCTGAGGACCACATCCTTGATGAGAAGACAATGGATGATATCTTGTCCTCGGGATACTCGCGCATCCCCATCTATCGCTCTGGAAACCACATGGACTTTGTTGGTATGCTTCTTGTCAAGACTCTCATCACGTACGACCCCGAGGATAAGATCCCCGTTCGGGAGGTGCCCCTTGGAGCTATTGTCGAGACAAGACCCGAGACCAGCTGCTTGGACATTATCAACTTTTTCCAGGAGGGCAAATCCCACATGGTGCTTGTTTCGGAATTCCCTGGATCGGATCACGGTGCCCTGGGTGTTGTTACTCTTGAGGATGTTATTGAGGAGCTGATTGGAGAGTGAGTTGTTTGTTCCTCTGACCAACCAAAGCTGACCAATTAGGGAAATTGTTGATGAATCCGATGTCTATGTCGATGTCCACAAGGCCATTCGACGCCTGACTCCCGCCCCCCGAGCCCGTCGTATCCAAGCTGGAGCTGCCGCCGTGGCTGCCACCGCCAGCAAGCAGGCACCTGAAGCTGCCATTCTCGTCGATGTCGATGAAAACCATGTGACCCCCAACCTCGAGACTGCATCTTATCACAGCAACTATGAGGGCGGATTTCACAACGGAGCCAAGACTGCTATCCACATGAAGCGCAGAACTTCGGACGGCGGCATTGAGGGAACCCCAGTTGTTGTCAAGGCCAGCTTGGATGAGATGCGGCAACAGCTGCGTCTAGGCCCCGCCAACCGAGCCACAAAACCTCTCAACAACACTCGCGGCAGTCTCTTCAAGATCAAGCAGGGTCTCGGCGCGAATCAGGCGACTCCCCTCGAAACTTCAACTTCAACTTCAAGTCGTCTGCCCCCGCGAGCGGCTTCACACATTGGCTTCACGAGTACGCAGCGTCTTGGAGGACATGAGCGAACGCCGCTATTAGGCAACGACCATGAGGAGGCTGTTGAGGACGATGTCGATCACGGACCTAAAACTAATGGTGCAAAGTAGGAGATATGAGTATGGCATCAGCGAGTAGATGTCTCTGGCAACTGCATGTACATCAGCGTCTCAGGCTAATAGGTAGCTCGAGCGAGGACAGTTAGTGTCCGCAACATTTCGTAATGACATTCTTGTTCTCTTTATTTTGTTGTCTTAATCGTACCAGATGGCGTTCATGCCAAATCCGGGCTCAGGAACTCTCACTCTCGCTACGCGAGCAAGAAACTCGCCCTGCCAGCGGTAAATCTCTAGCCAACCTTCCTGATCATCTGTAATAGCCACCCATTCGTCGGTCCAGGGGCATGGCGCCACGGCGTTGCTATGTCCTCCACTCGTAGGCGTAGGGTTTAAGCAGATCTGGCGCTCAATGGCACCTGTAGGTGACAGAGCAAAGGCGGCGACATAACCGGTGAGGTCAAAGGAGTTGGCCCGCGACGAAGCAAACAGATATTTCCCTGACGAAGACAGCACGCAAACGTCGGCGCGATACTGTGTCCATCGGTCAGGAATACCAGGAGGGATCAGAGGGTACTGTCGATGCGTGTACACGGGGAGACGAGTAGCGGGGTCGATGAGGTATTCACAAATGCGGTTTCCCTTTTCCATCAGCGCATAGAGGTAGTTGCCTGTGGGGTGCATGGCAACCCAACGGGGATGGTCTCGGTGATCAGGACACTCGACAGATCCCACTAGGTCAAGAGCAGCGTCGTTTTCTCGGCGGCGATGAACCCAAAGCTTATTGGCACGGAGATCGGCTGAGTACAGGTACTCCTCCTTTGGATCAAATACCATGCCGTGGATGCCAGTGTTGGGCTGGTAAGGGTAGTTTTGGACGTTTTCCTTGAGAGCCTTGGTGGTAGAGTCTGTCGTGAAGACGGCACCATGACCAGCATGATCATAGAATGGGTTGCAGTAGACGGCGTATGGGGGCTTGTTTGCGGCGAGGAGAAAGATTGCTCTTGTATTTGTCGTCGCGAGAGAGGCGTTGGCTGACAAGTTAGTTGAGAAGCTGCGTCGTGGGCTCGAGACATACGATCGTGTTGCATGGGATGAGACACTTGGTGGGTGATTGAAGTTGGCGACTCGACAGCAAAGCTAGACCACTTCTTCATGGCAGCGCCATAGATAGCTTTCCGATCGTGCTTTGACGGTCAGCTGGTGATCAATTGACCTCAATTTGACTTACACTGAAAGTCATCCACGAGATGGGCTCGTCCTTAGGAATCTCGGTCTTCTTGATGAGGTCAAGTGTGAGAGCCTCATCATCAAAAGCAAAAGTGAAGATGGCACCTGGAGGAGTCCAGGTACCAACCATGAGATGATGAACAGGCATTTTGGAAGCTAGTCTTGGGATAAACCTCATAGAAGAAAAAAATAGTTCAATTGGTGTTGAAAAAGGAATCAAAGTAAAAGACGAGTAAAAGAAGTCATGAGCAGCTGGTGACGATGGAGGGGCAGAAGGCTAAACATTTATCCCCACGAGATCCAACAGCGGGAAGAGACGCACGATTTAAAACACACGACACAAGCCTCGGTCTAAAGAGCGGGAATCTTGCATTTAAAAAAAAAAGGGACGTTTCCGGAGACGCGGTTGGCTGTTTGGGGGACGCAATTGAACGTTGAAGTGGTGGGGTTTGGTGGTTATGGGGTTGTCATGGTGGAGAAGCCGGGGTTAAGACTTCGGTAGAGGGCGGCGGCAGATGGAGTTGGAGATGGTGCATGTTCAAGAGTTGAGAGTCGTGATTGATTCGATGGTGGAGGTGAATGGAGGAGATGCTTAGGTAGATATGTTCCTGGCTTGAATGCCAACCACGTGATGCCATGCTGAACGTCCATCTCTTGCTGTCTATTGCTGTTATCCGACATCGTCTCTGCATCCTTACTTCTATTCTCTTAATAGCCTCCATCTCGACCGAGCCGTACCGATTTTCGTCCCGTTCCCCACAGGCACTGCAAGTCGGCATTAGACTCGGCAGGGAGCGAGAGGGTGAACTACATATGCCTCCCATCACTAGATGCAGTAGCACTTGAACCTACGATAGCCCTATTACTCACGGATGATGTACCAGTTCATGGACATGGAGGACACTGTCAATGGCCAGATCAACATCTGATCGAGGACACTAGCATCTTGACGTGATTCGGCAATCAAGCGAACAAAGCATGATCAAGAGCCCAAATCTATATCATGGAGCATTGAAAGCATGAAAAGCATGAAAGCATTGAAAACGTCGCTGTCTTTGGCTTATTGTGGGTAATCAATCTTGCGAGGTAGGATTCTAGATCTATTTGTAGGACCATCCCTATCGTCGATCAACGACCAAGCAAATTCTTGCCCTTTCAATTCTCTCTGCAACAATTAAACAAACGTCAAACATGCAAGGCCCAAATTTAATCCGCTCAGGCTCGTCCACGCCATCTTGCATCGGCGGTGCATCATCCCTCCGTCACCGTCACTCACTGCCACTGCACGCACACGCACCGATAAGATAGCACCACTGGGGCGCCCCTCCGTCTCCCGGTCAACCGCCGCGCCCCGATAAACAATCCACACCTGCACCGCAACGGCCTGAACCTATCTATCCGTGACTTTGTCAACCACCTGTTACCCCAGTTTTCCTTTTCTTTCTCCCGCAATGGCATAGTCTCATCCGGCATCTTAGTCTGTTTCTGTTTCCTCTTCACTGGAGGTGTGAAGTCTTGTTTTCCGTTCTTATGTTCTTCAGCATCCTCTTTACCCAACGCTTTGTCGTTTGTCCTTGATCGAAGCCAGGACCAGTCTCGCTGTCAATCGGACTGACTGCCTCTAAACGACAATGAATCCCCTCGAGGTCAACAGTTTCGAGCCGGGCCGACGCCCAAGGCCCAAATCATCGATACTCGAAAACTTTATGAACCGTCGTCAGGCCTCCAACGAAGACCGCCCTCCTCTGAGTCCCTTTGAGGGCACCACGCCTCCGATACAACCCAAGATCATGGCCTTTGAGAACTTTTCCAACCCCGGAGCCCTGGCTGAGCTGCAGCGCAATCAGCAGGAGCCTATCCCTCGCTTCCCCAGGCGAGACGACCGAGACGACCGCGGCCGATCACCATCACCGACCAAGAATAGTTTCGGTAACTTTACTGTCATCACGGCAACTGGCAATGACATCAAGGGAACCAAGTCCCGCGATGTCTCGCCAACCAAACCCAAAAAGACCAAATCGGGAACCAACTTGGCTGGTCTGCTGAGACCCAAGACTCTCAAAAATCTAGGCAGGTTCGGATCCGATGAGGACATGAACTCCAAGGACAAGGAAAACAGAACACCCGATGAACCACCTGCGCCCACCCCCATTTACGCCCAGTTCACATCAAACCCTCTCACACAAGAGCCACGGAGCCAACGTGCAAGTCTCGACGCAACAAGAAGACCCAGCGACCAGGACCTTTACATGAGCAATCGACCTGTGGTCAGAGAGAGACCAAAGTCATTCCACCCCATGCACACCAAGATGGAGTCACCACCGTCACCAACAAAGGCCCGCTTCCCGAACGAATCCCGAAAGGGTTCCAAGGACTCAACCGAGTCCAAGAGTAAGAGTAGTCGCGGCAAGGTCTTGAGTGCCTTTACATTCAGCCACGGCCGATCCAAGTCCATGTCGACCGTCGCCGAACCCACCGAGAGGGTGCTCGACCCCAAGGATGTCGACAAGCACCTCGAGGCCATGCTGGATCGACGAAACATTCCAGAGAACCAGAGGTACAAGATGCGCAATTTGAGCAACACCATCAAGATGGAGTTTATCCGTCAGGACTGGGCCGAGATGCAGGCTTTGAAGGCTGAAAGGCCCTGCTCTACTGACAGTGTGAACAGCAACGGCTCGGTTGATGCGAGCAGGTACGAAGACAAGCCGAAGCGATCACGAGGAAAGAGTTTCACGCTCTCTCGAGGAAAAAAGGACAGCAAGGAACCGAAAGAGCCTATCAAAAAATCCAAGGGCGATGGCACCACGCTTGGCCGCCACTTTAGGAGCAAATCGACCGATAGCGTGGTTAGTGAAGCTCCTCCTGGATCAAGCGGATCAGCCAACTCGGGCATCCTCTCCAAGATCAAGCTCCAGCAAGGCCCGGGTGACTATGTAGCCTATCTCAGAAAGGTCCAGAAGCCTGAGCTTGTCGAGGTCGGCAAGGTTCACAAGCTTCGACTGTTGCTGCGGAACGAAACCGTCGCCTGGATTGAAGACTTTATCCAGCAGGGCGGCATGAAGGAGATTGTTGGTCTCCTCAACCGTATCATGGAGGTTGAGTGGAGGTGAGTTCTGCCATCGGTTATAGTTGGATCAAGCTGACATGTTGTAGGGAGGAACATGAGGATGCGCTCCTCCACGAGAACCTTCTCTGTCTCAAGGCATTGTCGACGACTGCTCGCGCCATGCAGTATCTCGACACGATCCAGGGTGACTTGTTTCCCAAGCTCCTCCACATGTTGTTTGACCCTGAGAAGAAGGGTCCCAGCGAGTTCACCACGCGCAACATCATCACGTCTATCCTGTTCACATACATCGAGTCTGCAAGCCCGACTGAACGGGTGACGAGAGCAAAGAGTGTCCTCTCACATTTGCGAGACCCAGAACCCAAGGAAGACGAACGTCCGTTGCCGTTTGTCCTGGAGATGAGGCAGGAGAGGCCATATCGCGTATGGTGTAAGGAGGTTGTCTGCGTGACAAAGGAAGTCTTTTGGATATTCCTCCACAACGTCAACGTCGTAGACCTCCCCTCGGAGCGCCCTTCATCGGCAGACTCCAACCCTGGTCCGTATACCTACATGCTCCGGCACTTTCCTCAGGAGCGCCCTCCTGTGCCGGCAGCGCCGTACGTGGGCGGAGTAGAATGGGATGCGACCAACTACCTGGCTTGCCATCTCGATCTCATGAATGCGATCCTGGCGTGCACACCTACAGTTGAGGAGCGCAATGCTCTGCGAGCACAGTTTCGCATTTCCGGATGGGAACGCTGTCTTGGAGGTAGTCTTCGCCTCTGCAAGGAGAAATTCTATGGAAGCGTACACGACGGCCTTCGCACGTGGGTCGCAGCTGCGGCTGAGGATGGCTGGGATTATAAGGATGTACGATATGGGCCACCACCGGAATCTCGGGGTTCGCCAAAGAAGGCCGGAGGGGGTCAGCAGAAAAAGGTTGAGCAGGCGCCAAAGATTGAGATGCCCAAGCTCGACTTTGGTCTGGACAAGCCGCCGGCGCCGAAGAAGGACGAGTGGATGTGATGAGTCTGGAGGCCGGAATGTTTCTTCTTTCTTTGTGTATGGTTGTTTGGGACATTGTTGGTAGTCTGGTTGCGTCTGCTTGATGATGGCATGTTAATGAACTGATGACACGGCGTTATCGAGTGTATGTCGTCCTTTCACTCGTTATGGTACATATAAGCGTATTGTCCAGCCAGCCACTGTGTCTATGGCTTGGTCATCACAGGTTACTTCGGTGCAGCTTGAACGCCTCGTAGACTGTCACCCCCTTGAGAACATCCTCCTTGACCTTGTCGTCGGCCGACGTCAGCCTGGGCAGCAATTCTACCACCGCAGACACCTTGTCCTGGGGGATGACGACCACCCCGTTGATTGGATCGCTAAATGCCAGGTCGCCTGGAGACACGAGGGTTCCATCAATGTCCAGAGGTACCTGGGTAGCCCAGGGCACACTTCCGCCACCGGCTCCGACAGTGGACAATCCACGGGCCCAAATCTGCAAGTCTCAGAGTTTGAAAGTAACCAGGTTCATGGGACTCACCGGCAAGGAAGTGCTCTTGAGTTCTTCGATATCCCTGGCACGCCCAGCCACGATTATGCCCTTGGCTTCGCACACCTTCATGCGAACTGCCATTATACCACCGCAGATGGCATTCTTCTGACCCTCTGGCTGCTTGAGAACGACAATCGTTCCCGGTTGTGTCAGATCAGCCCAATGAACACCACTGGGAATGTTCTTTGGCTCTGGCAGATCTTCTCCTTTGCGAGCGAACAGGACTGTCGAGACTGGAGCGATGGTAACCGAAGCCGGCTTGCTCTCCGGGTGGCTGTAGAGGTCAAGGTCGGCAATGAAGCCGGCACCGGGCACCTTGAGCTTTAGGAGGGCATCTGAGATATCACACGCAGTGTACTGCTGAAGCTTGGCAATATTCTCGGTGTGAGAACCCATGTTGACAGGATAAGGACAAGTCGGTGAAGAATAGAGGCTCAATGGAGTATCGGTATCTGTCGTGTGAAGCTGCGATAATCGCAGGAGGACCAGTTGTGATGGAGATGGGAGCTCCGTGACTCCGGAGCCTCCATCAACCCGGAGGTCCAATCATGTTCGGTACCAGCACATGTCGATGCGAGACCTTGCCAGGATGGTGGGGAGACGGCGAGGGGCTTGCAGAAGCCAATCATGGAGACGTGGGATTCCGCCTTGCGGACGGAAGCTTGAGCGGAGCTTGTTGCGGCTGCGAGGGAGGCTGCATAACCCTAGCTTAGGAGCTACTGTATGGAGCTCGCAGATGACGTCCCTTGTTGGCTCTTTTCTCTTCTCTAATTCTCTCGACTCAAGCGGGGTCGTAGGACAAGAAGAGAACGCATTGACGGGCTATCAATTCCAGTCCAGGTATCAATCGGTGACGGAGGAGGCTCGGCTGGTCAGAAATGACGTGTCTCTTGAGCAAGGGACAAGTGACGGAGGATGGGAACCGTCCTGTCAACGTCAACGGCCCCAGCCGCGATTGACGTCCTGGGCTCTGCATTGCCGAGTCATGATGAGGCATTGGAACCGGGTTGTTGGTGTTTCAGGGAAAATTCAACTTTTCAACCCCGCCTCAAGTTGTAAGCGATTGACGGTGAATGGTGAGAAGGCAGGTGCGCATGCAGGGCTCAGCAACTCAGGGCAGGTACTTATTAGACCTATCCAAGGCCTCGAGCTGCAATGCATCATGCTCGCTTATTCCTATAGATTCCGAGATTGGTGATGATTACCAAGTGCTCGATCTATTGTCGTCAAGGATCATACAAATGTCCCCAGGCGCATGGAACACTCCAGGGTCCGACCTGACGCAGAACGATGCACCTGGCATCACTACGGTCTAGTACGGCGGGTTGAGCTGCTTTTATGCACAGGAACAGGATCCGAATCTCATGGTACAGAGGATAGCGCGCCTTTGCTGCCAACATCAGCTGTTGTCTTCTGTTTCCAGACAGTTAGGCCCTTCTAGTCTGTTGCTGGGCGGGGCCGAGGCTGGGATCCATGGCTGGACGAGTTGGTCTGGATGATGAGCCTGTTGAGCGTAGATGCGATGCTGATCAGTTTCTAGTGCATGACACCCCAGACTGAGACGCGACGAACCAAGCCGCGCCGCACCGTACCGTACCGTTCTCGGTCAGCCGTTGGTGCTTGTCCGAGAGCTGGGGCAGAGACCATCCCGGTTGTCCCGGTCTTGAGGGTTCAGTAGATTGCTGGGTCCTTTGGATGCAGCTAGACGATGCATACCATACTGTAGAGACGTAGGTATCCGTAGTTGGCGCGGGATGAATTGCCCCTCTTGAGGCATCATGATTCGTAGTGTCGAGTCCCATGAGGAGTAGCATCAAATAAAGGACACATGCTGGTATTATATCCTGCCAGAACTGAGTCGATATTTATGACTGCTGGTCTTGTGTCGTGAACCCACTTGGTTGGGCTGAGGTTGAGCTGGTGGATGCCGGAGCCTGGGTGGATGGGTCTAGCTTTCGCTAAGCCGGCCAAGACCAGTCGGGTGATGGACGAGGTTGACAGGCCACACGCCGGATATGATTTCCGTAAGGGTTATGATGAGAGAGACGGAGTTTGGGTGAGACGAGTTGACTGTAACTGTTGCGTTTAGGCGTCTCCGTTTCACGGACAATGGGCAGGTGCCGGATCTGCTAGATACGGAGGGAGGGGTTTTGGTCCTGGTCTTGTGAGGGGCATCAGGATCCTCGCTCGGAGGAGTTGATGTCAAGGTTGCAACGAGCTCAGCGTCGGGGCTAGGGTCTAACATGCCAGGGGTATATGAGAGAATGCTTGTACTGGTATCAGGGCAGAGTGTTGGTGGCTGTGGTGTTTGAAGTTGATGCTTGTATAGAAGCCTGATGGTTCTATCCGATTGCTTGTTTGGGCAGCTCACAGCCAGGTCTCTGAAGGCATGGATGTATCTCGAGACACAACGGAACTGCGTCGAGCACGTGGTGGACTGTTTCAAGAGGACCCAGGAAGCGGATGATGATATTCATTGGTCGACTCTGGCCCCGGAAAGTGACAGTCACCCAACGTGGACCGTGACCGTGGACCTCCTGGCAGATCAGCACCGCGGCTCGGCCCAAAAATCGATCCGCAGCGCCCAACTTTGCATCTCCAACCTTACTCCATCCACTGACTGACACTGATTCCTTCCCTCATCCCTCCCACACATCAGCCGCTCTAGCCAGCATCTGAGGTAGAGAGTACCATACTGTACCGTTCGTTCTAGTCGCCGTACTGCATCTGCCGCGACTCTAGACATCACACCATCGCCGCCTGTCTTGTCTCGCACGCCGCCTGCCCACAAATCGAAATCGCCCGCCAACTCGATCAAATCGCCGCCTCCCCCACCTGGTTACGGCATCGCTTCCAGCCACCAGCCACCTGGGAGTTTACCTGCTGCCTTGGTCCTTGGTCGCAGGCCTCCCTCTCGTCGTCTGTCTGCCGCGTCCACCCATCTTCTCCTTGGTCTCCTTGGTCTCCTTGGTCTACCCAAACTTGGTCGCGCCTTGGCCTCCAGCTACCGCTACCTTGCCCTTGGCTTCTAACCGTACCCAACTCCAACAGTCCAGTCCAACAGTCCAGTCCAAACGACCCACCCCCCACCAGCACCAGCACCAGGCCCCAAGGCCCAGAGGCCAACCCGGCCGCAGAGCCACTCGCTCCAAGATCTCGGAGCTACTAAAAGCTGCCTGCACGTCCTGACCTGCCGGTACGGAGCCTGGAGCCATTCGTCCACGAGCTAGGGTCGCTTGAACCCTGTCCGCGACAATGTCGATAAAGTAAGCCTCTTTCGCGAGCCTCTTCCCTTCCCCTTGAGCCTTTCCTCTCCCCGTCTTGTCTTGTTCTACCTTGGCCCTTGGTCTCTTCCGTTCCCGCCCAGTCTCCGAGGCCCATCCTTGCCCGTGGTTCTCTTCCGTTCCGTCACCCTCCCGCCCGTCACCTCCGTACCTCTCCGTCACCCTCCGCTCTATACCATCCCGTCCTGTCCTTGCACCTCCGTCCTATCCCCCCGTCCCGTCCCGTCCAGTACACGGCGCCCACGGCGTCCGCGGCATAGTCCGCCCGTCGACCGCCCCGCCATCTACGGCCCATGGAGTCATGGACCCCGCCCTACAATGGACAACCCTCACGACTATTT
This sequence comes from Fusarium liriodendri, assembly GCA_023509735.1. Taxonomy (NCBI): domain Eukaryota; kingdom Fungi; phylum Ascomycota; class Sordariomycetes; order Hypocreales; family Nectriaceae; genus Fusarium; species Fusarium liriodendri. The sequence continues at coordinate 22,436 of JALLKD010000684.1, read as the reverse complement.
GATTACGAGCCGTCCTCCTTCGCGGCCCGTCGACCCTGACAATGCCGATAGCTGGGTTATGCTTAACCAGGGTGGCTTCGTCAAGCTTGGCAATGAACGCATCTTGATGAAGCTCGACTCGAGGATCTCATGCGACCTGTCTGTGCCCCAGGAGCTAAGATCACGATGTACCTCATTCCAACGGAAAAGCGATAGGGGCACCCTTTTCCTTACCAACAAGAGAGTGAGTTTATTCTGCCGTCTTGGCTGTCACGTTCTAACCTTGTAGATTGTATATCTACCATCGAAACCTACCCAAGAACCAAAATTCGAATCCTTTAGTGCTCCAATCTTAAAATTCCAAGACTCTACGACCTCGTCCTCGATGTGGTGGGGATGGGTTTGGAAGTCGGACTGCATCCCAGTATCTGGGGGTGGCATTCCACCAGATATTCCACGAGTCGAAGTCAAGTTCACCTTTTCCGACGGCGGCATGACAGACTTCAATGAGACCTACATCCGGTTGAGGGAGCGCCTCTTCCAGTATCAAGAGATGCGCCGAGAGATGGGCCCTGGCGCTGATGTTCCCGACGAACCTCTACCAGCCTACGAGGCACAATCTAGTCAACCAGCCACAGCCACTTTGGATACGCGGCCAGATCGATCCGACAGTGTCGCCAGCCGGAGGGCGCCAGATGAGCCGCCACCAGATTATGACGAGGCGCAGGCCCAGCAGTTGAATATCCGGCTGGAGGATCACATTCGAGGGGAGATTGACAGGGGAGTATACGAACGCGATGATTAACGGCCGCATTTCGACCACATCGAGGACTGGTCAAGATACCAAGATTTGAGCACTGCATTATGAACTGTCTTTTTTGCACCGTCGGGACTTTTGTATCGTAGCGATGGCAGACCTGCTCACATGATTTACGTTTGTCAATGGCTATCAGATTAGAAGAAATGAGATGATAGATCAAGCAGACTGGTGATGATCATTTGTTGCGGCTAAAGTGCGGGTCAATGATGACATAATCACCGGAAGACTGGAAGACGCTCGGATCTTGAATCACGTGCGGTATTTTTGACCAAGCCGGGTACCTCTCAGCCAATCAAACTGCCTCAATTACCTAGGTTCCGGATCAGTTTTCATTTCGTGCCTCTGGCCGAGAGCTTCCGACCTCTTACGATCAGGAACGACAACGACACCTCAATCGAAACCACCACTCGCCATTGTGAATTCTTCCGCCTGTCGCAATGGGTATCTGGGACGCCTTTACCGATATTGTCGAGGCCGTGACGCCATGGAGCGTCGTCGAGGCTGAGGCTCCTGCCGAGAAGGTACGGCATTTTCTCACGCATTTTCTCTCACCCATCAATTGCGTCACGCAACGGGGGAGGACGCGGCCAATGCCCCGTGAATCCATCGACAAGACTGACACTGCATAGGAGGAGCCCGAGGCCGATACCGAGACCAAGGATGAGCCCGAGGAGGAGGAAGAGGAAGAGGAGGAGGAGGATGAGGATGAGGAGGATGAGGAGGAGCTCGTCGACCCCAAGGATACCCTCGAGGAAGGTTCGTCATACCAATTCATACGAATCGAACGAAATACTTTGTCGTCATCGATACGGATTGGAATTTCAATATGCTGACGCATCCACAGAGTGCCGGAACTCTCCCCAGTGTGCTCCCGCCAAGCACCACTTTGATGAGTGCGTTGAGCGCGTGCAGCAGCAAGAGAGCGAGGGTGGTGCCAAGGAGGACTGCGTTGAGGAGTGTACGTCACACAACGAGACTACTGGTCTCGATGCCCAATCTTGCACAATTGCTAACATGTATAGTCTTCCACCTGGCTCACTGCGCGACCGCCTGCGCTGCTCCTAAGCTTTGGGCTAAGCTCAAGTAAATACTCGATCAACCGAGTCATCCGATGCGAACGATTCGTATTGACGAGATGACTATACCACGTCGAGACGCCATGCCGGAACGAGGCAAAGGATACTCTTGCGGGGGCTTCCTTGTACGATTGGTCGTCTTTTGGATGTCAAGTCCAGAGCACTGTCTGACGGCTCTCTCTGTATCATACGCTGCAACGCCTGAATAGATTTCTTTCATCAACTTGACTAATGCCAGTCTGTCTAGGCTGGGTCCCAGTGGATGGTGATTCGGTCTGTATGTTTCTCGGGCAGATGGCTCTTATACTCGTAGTTGTCGACTGTTGTTGGGCTCTGCCTTGATTGCCACACTAACGCAGTCATGTTGAGCTCTCGAGTTGGTGTATCGAGGACAGCATTGTCCCGATGTTGCACACGGAACATTGCAGGAACTGTAGTACAACTGGGGCTGTTGGACATGCTGCGTTTAGACGGACCAACTTGACCATTAAAGCATGTCGAAATAGCCCGGACATGATGTGTCTTGTTTCTTGCATCGGAACCGGCCCTTGAGAGCGCAGTCTTATTAAACCCGATATCCGTTATCCACAGTCAGATCGAGGGACCATGCTAAAGCATTGACAAGCCAACGTTGACAAGCATCGACAACATGGCCAGCATTAGCAACTTAAGCGATAATGCACACTGAAACCTCGCTGCCGGGTAAACTGCATGCCGTCGTCTATTCTATTCTAGGGTCTTCGGAGGAACGTCTGCATGTGCCATGGCCAGAGACCGGTCCGACCTCCATCACGCAGTGGTCGCCAGATCGAGGCTCTCGGATCCTGTTTAGCGTGTCAATCAATTCAGATGCGGCATGGGCAGAACAGATAGTCTGTCCATCATGTGAGATTTTGCAGATGTGACTTGGCAGGTTTTGCGAACCGAGGCGACCAAATCGGGCAATGATGCCGGCGTGATGAAACCCCGTGCCCCCGCTGAAGAAGACTGGCGACGGCGACTGGTGGCCGTGAGGGAGGGAGCGAGCAGCGAGAGCGGCACAGGACATGGCTCGCATGGCTCTTTTGTACGAGATCGAAAGGGGGAGATATGGCTGATAGTCAAGGGCTTGGTTGGCTGGAGTCTAAAACGCCGCTGCGGCATGCCTCCCGTTGTTTGGCAGTGACCTATCAGAGTCCAAGCGTAGGACCGTTACGGTTGTAGTGCGTTGAGGATTCAGGAAGGTGTTCGCCAGGGAGGTGCAAGCGTAGAACTGGACGGATAGCACTTGCCTTGAATGTTATCACCTCGGTCGGTTTAAGATCTCCCCTCTTTTAGAGACGGTAGATCAAGTTTCTCCATCCTCCATCTCCATATCTGTCTCCTCCATCATCCATCGTCGGACTTGTTTCGTTCCCGCCGCCGAAGAACTAAGCAGAGGAAATCACAGAAGCAATTTATATACCCCTGTCTGCCAAGCTGAAACAGCCCAACACCACGCGACAGTTGCGAGAGCAAGCCGGTCGAACCAACAACAAGCTCCGGCTCCGACTCCGTGTCAGCGCGGCGAAGGATCCTGGTACTAACTCAGGTAATAAATACCAAGGGTGGTACAACGGTTCGGCACAGACCCCAAGGCTGGACTCGACGAAACGAGACGGATTCCATGAGGCGATTGTGAGGTGACCTGGACCTCGAGAAACCTCTGGCGAATCCAGGAGAGATTCAGTTGAGCTGCATGTGCTTCTCCTTCCTGTCGATCCCCTGAGTGAAGTTGCTTTTGGTGGTGATTTAGCCATCAACCACATTCAACTCGGCCGCGATTCACTCATTTCGTTGTTGCGACCGCCGCCGCCACGTTAAACATCTCCGACACTGCTCATCACTCCTTGCCACTGTCGACTGCCCTACTCTCCTTGATCAAGTTTTGGGCGGACCTGCAGTGTCCCTGAAATACCAACCGTCGTCTCCACTGCATCAGCAATCCACAATCTCACGGTCTCTTCTTGAGTCGACTTTTTCCATTGTCAACAACGCATGCGCGCCCAAGAAGAGAAGCAAGGGCGGCATAAGCGGCTCTTTGAATCATTCTCCATCATGAACAACGACGGCGTCGGTGGTCGCTTCTGGCGAAAACAGAAACTCGGATCTCGCGACTTTAGCCTCCAGGAACGAAGAGAGGGTGAGGGCGATGGTGATGGCGATGGCAGCATCCACCAGGGCGCGTCGACCGAATATCGAACATACAAACGCCGCTGGTTCGGTCTTGCTCAACTGACGCTCATGAACATCATTGTCTCCTGGGATGTATGTTGAAGCTGGCTTGCGCCAAGATTAAGATGCTGACTGAAGTAGTGGATGACCTTTGCGCCTGTGTCTTCACATGCTGCCACCTACTACGATGTAAAGACCTCGACCATTAATTGGATCAGTACCGCCTTCTTCTTGGCCTTTGTGGCCGTCTTTCCCATCAGCATTGCAATCCTGCACCGTGGACCCAAGCTGGCTTTCATGACTGCCGCTGTCCTGATCCTCATTGGAAACTGGATTCGATATGCCGGCTCTACCAAGGCCAGTGGTGGAAACATTGCCTATGCTATGGCTGGAGAGATTATCATTGGATTCGCTCAACCTTTTATCCTCGCTGCCCCAACTCGTTACTCGGATCTTTGGTTCACCAACCGTGGTCGTGTAGCGGCAACAGCCCTCACAAGCTTGGCCAATCCCTTTGGTGCAGCCTTTGGACAGTTGATCACACCCCTCATGGTCAGCAAGCCTGGCGATGTATCTAACATGGTTCTCTATGTCTCCATCATTGTAAGTATTGCGTCTTGGTTGTTGACCTAGCTAACATGCCAGTCAACCGTCTGCGCTGCCCCTGCTTTCTTCGTCCCGGCCAAACCACCTACGCCTGTTGGCCCTGCTGCCGAGACCCCCAAGCTCAACCTACGCGACTCACTTACCGTCGTCTCTCGATCTCTGGAGCTCTGGCTGATCCTCATTCCGTTCTCTATCTATGTTGGCTTCTTCAACTCGCTTTCCTCCCTGCTCAACCAGATGATGGAACCCTACGGCTTTTCCGATGATGAAGCTGGCATTGGTGGCGCCGTTCTGATTGTGGTTGGTCTTGTTGCTGCTGCCATTTCATCACCTATTCTGGACCGTACAAAGAGCTTCCTACTCGCCCTCAAGGTTCTCGTTCCCATTGTTGGCCTCTCTTACCTGGTCTTCATCTGGATGCCCGAGACACGTTCTATTGCTGGTCCTTACGTTGTTCTCGCAATTCTCGGCGCATCGTGCTTCTCGCTAGTCCCTGTCGCTCTCGAATATCTCATCGAATTGAGTCACCCTCTCAGTCCAGAGGTTACCTCGACCATCGCCTGGGCTGGTGGCCAGCTCTTCGGAGCCATCTTCATCATCGTCAGCAACGCTCTTGTCGCACCCAAGGATGCCAACCCACCCGAGCATATGAAGAAAGCCCTTATCTTTGAGGCGGTCGTGGCCTTGGCCGTGGTACCCCTGCCGTTGTGTCTGGGTCTCTTTGGTCGACACGACAAGTTGACTCTACGCCGTATCCGCTCCGATGAGGAAAACCGGTCGCGGACTACTGTGACAACTGTTAACCCCTAAGTGCGGGCACATACGGGAAGGAGAAGCGAAATACCAGCTCAATTGGAGCCATAATAATAATGTCCTTTGTTGTTTGACCATGTATGTCAGTCATTCTCGCAATATACCCATGTAAGATTTGATCCAATGCTATTTGTTTATTTTGTCGGTATCAATCGGGCGTGCTTGCTGAGGCATTCGTCAAGTAAGTATTAACTATCGTGGTATTCATTATTGGCCAGTCTATGTCGACTCTCTTTCACCTGTTTTCCTCATCTTTTCAGCTCCAGCCTCATTTATCCTTTAACAGACCTCTCATACAGTTCCCCCTCGAGCAAAAGGGGTCCATGTATCTCGCAGCTCTTCCATCTTCTTCCACGTCTCGGCACCCAACTCTTCAAACTCGACAATTTCCTCCTTGGTCACATCGACTGCTCCCCTCTTTCTTCCAATAGTCTTCTTGAAAACGCCCACGGCCGTATCTTCCTTGAAGGATGTTGCGTCCTCTACCTTGCCCTCCCAGCCCCAACCTTCAACCTCGGTCTTCTTTACCTCGACTTGAAGGTGACGGTTTGAACTACTACCCCATTTGATCTTCTCGGCGTCCAGCTCATCGAGGGTCGACTGTTCCTGGAGGGCAATCCATGCAGGTGACTTGGATCCACTGTAGCTATCGACAGTGTGCCATGGGGAGCCTAGCCATCGACTTATAACCAAGGCCAATTCGTATGCCCACATGAGGAACCACGGAACGGGAAAGAGTGTGCTGGCGACGATACCGGGATGAGTCAGGTACATGCGAGGGCGGATGGGCTTTTCACTAGCTTCTTCCGGATCGTCAGGAGTGAAGAATCGTTCCGAGTAGATCGAGCTCGAGGGAAGAGTTGCCGTAAGAGAAAGAACATCGGTAAGGCGCTTTGAGGACTCGTAAGGGCCATCGCCCTTGAAGCATTGGAAATCGGAAGTGTCAAAAACATTACGGACTGCCTCGAGACTGCTGGACCAGACAATGCGGCCTGGGGCTTCAGACTCTGATCGTCGGCTGAGAAGGGGGAGAAGTTGGTGGGCGAGGATGTAGTGGCCAAACACACAGGCAGTAAAGACTTCGCCGAGCAATGGTTTCTCAGGCTATACATGTTAGTCCGGTCCAACCACTCAAAAGGGGAAACATACAAGACCATACTCGGGCCGCTCGTTCAGGATGCACGTTGGCAGCGCCATCTTGAACGTCGGCCAAGTCACAGACTGCACCAAGCCCTGTGTCAAGATAACCCAGATGGCCATAGGGTAATTAACACCAGACCAGCCACCATAGGCCGCATTAAAGACAGCCGTATCAATCCTTGGAATGCGCACATCTCGAAGATATTCACCCTCCAAACCCTCAGGGTTGCTAACGGGTCTGTGCACCAGCTCTTCAGCAAAAGTATACACCTGGCGCAAATCGCACAGGTCAAGCTGCAAGCTCAACACATGAATGCGCGCAACGGTATCCTCCCAACGGTACGAATCGCCGACTCGAGATCGCAGGGCGGTGGAAGTCTGGGCGGCGCGCTGGGCGTAGCTGCGCAGGGATCGGATCGTCTGCAGGGACTTTGACTTGGAGCGGGTAGTGGGGATGAGGATGAGGTGTGACTTTAGGGAGCGCGTGGAGAGGAATTCGTCGATGAGGCGTTCGCCGATACTGAGGCCAATACCGCTGTCATAGACTATTAGCATAGCTTCGTGTACAACCTGGTCGACCTACCTGTTGGCGCCTGTAATTAGGACAAATAGCTGCTCTTCAGCTGAGACATCCTCCCACGGCGCCTTTGACGAGGTCAATTGGGATCCCATCGCACAATATTCTATCAATTGACAGACTGCGAGTTGCTGGGAAGAAGCTAAATCTCTCAATTACATCAATGAAGAGTGTACGAGCGGTGTGACGAGTAGATCTAAAAAGAAGGAAGTATATGGCTGCCGTTGAAGCCGCGCACGTGATGAAGCTTAATCTCGCATCACGAACACGAATAAGAGGACGTTTCACGAAAGATGATGTTGATTTTTTTTTAAGGCTGTCGCACACATTCGAGAATTATTCATTACTCTTATATTTATTACAACAGTTACTGTCGAATATCAACCTTTATGGTCGCATATTCCCTGCAATGCTCCGTCCAATAGGATCCAATATTACTCCCGCGTCTTGTTGCTGCCCTCCCGCACAGCGGCGAGGATGAGATCCTTGGCCAGCTCAACACCGTCCTTGGTTCCGATAATTTCAATAGCCTCATCCTTGGCCTGGTCCCGAGGCACCTGGATCTTGCAGTTGCTCTGCTTGCGGATCGAGTTGACCTTGGAGCCATTGGGGCCAATCACATGGCGGTAGGTTCGGGGGTCAGGGAGAACAAGGTATCCTGTGGCATCGTGCTTCTTAGCCTGCTCGACAGCCTTGGCGATGGCCTCCTTGGCCTTCTCCACGTTCTCTGCCGTGCCGCGGAGGACCCAGGGGAAGTCACTGTCATCACCAGCGTCAACCTGGACAACCTTCCATGAGTGGGCGTCGGTCGAGGCATCATCCTCATCAGTGATCAGAGGAAGGGCGCCCACGTTGGAGCGGGTAGATGTGTCAGGCTTAGGAGGAAGAGGCTGTCCAGCGTGGTCAACCGTAACCTGGTGGTTGTTGCGGAGCTGACGGAAGAACTGGCCACCGTTGGAGATGGAGTGGTGAAGGTTGCGAGGAACCTGGATGGTCTCACCCTGCTGCGACTTGACCAGAGACAGGATATGCTCCTTGGCCTTGGCAACGTTCTCGGGTCGGCCAGTAACCTTGACTCCAGTCTTGCCGTCTCCCTGGCGGGGGACATCGATGGAGACAGTGAACTTGGACTCGAGCTGACGCTTGGCATCACCACCTCGGCCGATCAGGGAGCGGTGGTTCTCGATAGGAACATCCACCACCTCGGTAACCTGGCTCTCACGCTCGCCAACAATCTCCTGGATGCGCTGAATGATCTTTTGCACAACATCAGTGCGGCCCTCAATCTTGATCGTGTTGCCATCAGCCTCCTGCTTGGGGAACTGGATGGTACGGGCAAGCTCTCGTCGGTCATCAGAGCCACCCGCCTTAACGACAATATCGCGGAGGTTAGAGCCTTGGGAAATTAGCGAATGCACAACATTTGAAGCAACATTTGAATGTAGGAAACTTACCGCTAGCACCAATAAGAGCCTTGTGGTGCTTCTTGTCAACCTCAATAGTCTGGACGACAGTGTCGTCAAATACAGCTCGCTTCTCCTCGAGGATCTTCTTGGCCTTGGCAACCTGAGCGGAAGTACCCTTGATCTGGATCTCCACGATATCGGTGTCTCGGTCAGCAGGCACGTCAATCTTAGCTCCAGTAGCCTGGCGGAGGTCATCGAGGGCAGCACCACCCTGGCCAATGAGAGATCCAACCTGCTTCTGCTGAACGGCGACGGTAGCAGTGGCAGAGTGCTCCTCGAGGTACTTGTGGAGCGAAAAGATCTCGTCCCGAGCCTCATCCGCACCCTTCTTGGGACCTCGGATGATGACCTCGTCAGCAGGCTGCTGGCGGCGAGGCTTTCCGGCATCGCTGGCAGCATCGGCGTTGGACTGGTCGTCGGCAGCGGGCTTAGCAGATCGAGGGAAGAAGATGTGGACCTTGTACCGAGTCTGCAGACGGTTGATCTGGCTACCCTGAGCACCAATAAGCTCACGGTGGTACTTGGGGTCAATCTTGAGGGTGTGAGTCGTCTCGTCAGCCAGGGTGCGAGCAAGACTCTGGATGTGCGAGCGAGCAGTCTCGGCCTTGGCCTTGGGACCCTTGAGCTCAACCTTGCCGTCCTGGACCTGAATCTCAACGTCGAAGCGGTCTCGGAGCTCCCTGATGTTGCTACCACCCTTTCCAATGAGGTGGTTGGCGAACTTCTGGGGGAAGTCAAAGGTCAGAGTGAAGCCACGCTCCTTCTCGTCCTCCTTCTCCTGCTCAACAAAGGCGTTGGCCTTGGCAGCAAGGGACTCAACGGCCGAAGCAGGACCTCGAAGAGTGATAGTTGTGCCAATCTTGGTGACCCGGATGGGGATCTGGTCAGCGGAGCGGCTCTCCTGCTCCTTCTTGATGAAGCGTCGAAGTCTCTCGTGGAACTTGGCGGGAACATCAAGAGTGGCAGTGGTGATGGCCTCCTGCTTCTTGATAAGCTCAAGAATGTGCTTCTGGGCATCCTGAAGTCCTTGCTGGAAAGCGCGGGCTTCAGCATCCGTGGGCTTGGAGCGAGGCAGCTGGTAAGGGCCTTCGGCGGGGTCGGGGCCCTCATACACGAGGAGAACAGGGACTTCGCCCTCAGTAGCCTCAGGAACGACCATCTGGACACCATAGTCCTGCTTAACCCTGGGGGTAACGTTGTTGCGGAGATGCTGGAAGAAGAAGGGGTCGACGGGAACAGAGGTCATACGAGAAGGAGGCTGGCCGTTGATGATGCCGCTGATCTCAGACTGCGCACGAATGGCATTCTTGCCCTCGCGAGAGTAGAGCTCCCAAGGAAGGGCACCACCCTCGGAGAAGGGGGTGTTAATGTGGGTGTGGTAGAGCTTTTCAAGGCGCTCAATCTCCTTGCGCTGTCTAAGATAGCGGGTGACGTTGCCAGCGTGAATAGCAGCGCCGCCAGGGGCATTGCGGTGGAATCGGGCAATGTCGAGGTTGGACATTTGCATACCCATGGCCAGGTCCATGGCCTTTTCCAGACCAGCAGCAACCTGATCAGCAGGTCCGACAACAGTAATAGTGTCGTCATCCTCATCAGTGGGCAGCAGAATAGCACATCCAGTGTCGTTAAAGAACTGATCAACAGGGACACCACGATCACCAATAATGAACTGGTGGCGGCCACGCTGGATCGACAGCTGCTCGGCAGCAAGCTGTCTGTGGAGCTCGGCAACCTGGCGCTCAATCTCGGCGCGGACCTTCTGAACGGCAGCACGGTCACCAGCAAGCTGGATGTGATTCTCCTCTTGGCCAGCAGGGGCAAAGACAGGTCGCTGACCAGGGACGGCAGTAACAGGAACCTGGCCAGGAGTGTAGGCCTGCAGAGGAGGGACACGGATCTGGATACCGTTGTTCTCCTCGAGAGCATGGGCCAGAGCATTGTCGGGGCCGGCAATGAAGGGGTAGAAGGCGGCGGGGATGCCCCGAACCTTAGTCTGGACATTGGCAGATCGCTCGCCAGCAATCTTCAAGATCTCGTCACGGGCAGAAGCAGCAGAAAGGGCATTACCCTCAATGGTGACATCAATAGTGGCATCGTCATCCTCCTCGTCGATAGGGTTGTTCTCGTCGACCTTGGGAAGCTGGATCTTGGCACCAGTCTTCTCCTGAAGGGCCTTGATCATGGAACCTCCCTTTCCGATGATATGGGCTCGGGTGGACTGGGGAATCGGGACCTTGATAGCAGTCTATGCACGTTAGACAATGTCGCAAACCGGTGGAGCGATACTTACCCGAGTTCCGATCTGAGCAACCAGGTCCTTGAGCGCCTGTTGAGCAACATCCTGAGGACCGGCGGCATCAAACTTGTAACGGCCATTGGCCGAGGTAGCCATGGAGATGGTGGCACGAGACTTGCGGTTGATGTCCTTGATAATGTCGGTGATGGGCCTCCTGAGCTGGCCACGGGGCAGGATGTACTGGGGGTCAAGAGTCACAGTCTCGACGTTGCGGCCGGGGATGAACATGGCAGGCTTGTTAGGGGTAGCAGCTCCAGAGACGGGAGTCGAGGAACGAGAACCGCCGTTGGAGGCACCTCCATTGGTCTTGCCATTGGCAGTCTTGGCACCCCAGATAGGAGCGACATTGGCGGCCTTGCCCTTGGGAGCACCGAGCTCAGGGAACAGTTCATGCGATTGAGTATCCAGAGTAGCGGCGGCAGGCTTGGTCGGCTTGGGAATTGCGACTTCGGCGGAGCTCGAGGCCTCGGCGGGGGCGTGGATGGGAAGGTCCTCATCCGGGGCATCCTCAACGGTGACGTGGTGAGGAGCTTCGGCGTGCTTCTGCATCAGCTTCTGAGCAGCAGAAAGCTCGGCGGTGTCGGCCATGATGAACGTATTTAGTCGGTTGGAGCTAGGTGAAGTACTATAAACTGATGTGTTAGGAGCTAAAGGACAGGTAGCAAAATGCCTGTACGTACAAGTGGTGGCTACAAGAGCAATGAAGCTTGCGGCCAAGTATAGATGCTTGAATTGGAGATTCGATAGAGGAGGATGATCAGATGTAATTGAGTCTTGTCTCTAGAACATTGTGCAAGAGACAGCAGGCGGTGAAACCGGTAACCAGAAGGAAGAACCAGAGCGATGCGAGAGACCGTAGACCGGAAAAGGCGACGACTCAGAGAAGATGGTTGAAGGATGAGTTATGGTTAAAGTTGAGGGTGAGGTGGAAGTTCTCTTGACGACCTCTCCCCACGAAGTAAGTAGTAGCCACCTATCCCAGCAACAGGGAGCCACTGAATTTACGCGAAGCTTGCCCGACAGCGGGCACTAACCTGGTTGGGAAGGACACCGCTAGAAAGGGGAAGTGGGGTCGATCACGAGAGAATGCATGTGACTTGCGAGACGATTCTGGAAAGCTCCAAACTCACGTCAAGAACAAGACGTTGACCACTCAAAAGGCAGTTTGTCATTCTGTCAATGTATGTATGTGGTTGTTTGTCTGATTGTCTCTTTCATCCTTGGCTGCTTTCATCCATTCGTCTCGTTTGTTAGTTGCCATTGGCTTGTCTACACGTGCAAACGCAGCCTCGATAACTCGGCACGCGAGGAATCATGACACCAAGCAAAGTACAACTCCAGCCCGTGTCTTTCTTCCTTCATCTGGGTGCTAGGCACCCGGTGTTCCCAAACAATTTCGAAAAAGTTTGACTGTCAACGGCTGAAGTGGCTGTGCTTGACCGAAAGTATCAAGAAGCTTCGAGACTTGAACAGAGTTTCTTCTGTTAAGGACACCATGGCAGTCACAACTGTCAAAGATCATCAGTCATGACAAAGTTGCAGCACGAGCATTCACGTCAAAGGACATCGAACACCCAAAATATCCTACAGTATGTGGGTTTCAGGTTGGTCGGCCAACGCACAGGTGGGTTCTCACAGGAGTTCAGGAGCTGGCTCCAAGGTGACATCGGGCTTGCAACGCGGTATCGCAATGGTTTCCTGCTGTGAAAGCGTCTGCTGCGCTGCAGTCGACGGCACATCACCCTCCGATCCATGACACGCTGTCAGGTACGGTGCTTGGCGCGATTCCCGCGTCTTCTACGACCCATGTCGGCTTCTGTCGCATTCGACACACTGATGATCAATTGCTCTCAGAGACAGTTCGCAATGCTGTTGTTCAGCTGATCTGCATCAGGATGACAATGCCGGCATCACACAAGCTGATTGTGCGTGGAAACACGAAAGAAGCTCGTGTGAATGGCTATCCCTCAACTCGCTTGCGCCTAGCTGTGCACAGATCTACTCGTGTTGGAAGTCTACCATGACTTGAACTGCTTAGAAGGCGGCTGTCTCAAACTCGGTCAAATACGCACGAACACGTATGCAGGGGCGCAGAGGCTGAAGCGCGGCAGCAGGATTCGGCGGGCGCCCGTATCGATGGGTGCCGGGTTATGTGCTGTGCTCCAATGCAGGAGAGGATCCAAGAGAAAGCCACGGCCAACGGATGAGTTGGATTGTGTCCGGGAGGGCGGCCGAGTAAGGATATCCTGTCGCAAGATTCATACCAAAATGGCGACTGGCAACAGCATAAATTTCATGAGGCTGCAAGGTTACCCTTGGATGCGAGGCTATTGGGCGGTACCGGCCAACCACGGCGAGGATGGATTCGCCCACCTCGTATCGCTTCGTTCTTGACGTTGGAGAAGCTATCGGATCTCACTAAAGCGGCCAGTATCGAGATTGAAGGACGACGATGGATGAACTGGTGAGGATAGGTCTGGCTTGAAACGTAACCAGCGGCCCCAGAACCAGCAGCCGCCTGCGGGCCAGCTCATGTATGTCTCGGCTTGACACGCCTAACGAGGCGCCGGGGCCAATGGCAGGGAGCGAGCCGCTCATGTCTCGCCCCTACGCCGGGGAAGACAGTGTGGACAGTGGAGCTCTGATGTCGAGACTGGTGGCTTGAAACAGGGCAGCCAGAGGAAAGTCGCAGCTTGATGACTTCATGACGGATTGGCGTGCGATGGATAAATAGCATGCAGCTCGCCTACGAGAGCTAATGAGGACACAGTTGAGAAGACGCCTTCTGTCTCGGCGTTTGGTGTCAGATCTTGGTCCCTTGACGGATGAGATTAGATGGGATGAGGTGAGGTGACACGCCGTGCGAGCAATAGATGTAACGAGAGTAAGCACCAGCACTCGCAAGGGCCAAGCATCACCAATGGCTGATGAAGGGATCCATCACCACGTCTAGCTGTAACGGTTTCCGGGCGCAATGTTGCGGTTCCTGCTTGTGGCTCCACACGATCACAGTAGAACTTGTCAAGAAGAATCGACTCGACTCGCTCGCCTCGTTAGAATCGTCAAGAAGCCTGATGATCAAGGATAACGTTTGCGCGGCGCCTCAGAGACAACGGGTCGGCCAGCCACGGCCACATCACCAATGCTTGACTCCTTAGACTGCACCAGGGCGTTGACGAGTCTCCACCGGCCACGAGCGACCCAAGCTAGTCCAGCCTAGCCTAGAGGTCGGCCGGGGGAGAAATCACCAAGATTGTCCAGGACCGGGAGACCAAACCTTGATCTCTGGCGTCTGTTGGACGTCTTTGAATCTTCCCACTCGGCCTGGGAGAAACTTGGCAATCCCGGAGGTGCTCCACCAACGGCGCCCACTGATTCCACTCACACTTGATCGTGGTGCGTTTGCTACGCGCTTGGCCATGATCATGGACCGTGGGACCTTGGGCAGAGCCTGAGTCTGGGCCTAATGACACCCCCCTGCCAGAGGTTATCGATGTTGTGAATTCACGGGATAGCGAGTGAATAGCGTGGGCTAGTTTGGATAGGCGTACAGTGCCGTCTGGATGAGTCCCATTGACCATGACAAAGACGATTGACTGCAATGGTTCAGCCTCGACGTCTCGTGTGCGTCTCGCCCGTCTAAATAGACATGGCTTCGACAGCCTGCCAGTCTTGTGCATTCTTCGTCATTCTGAGGCATCAGACTGAAATGCGAGGCGCCAGGGGAAATCGGATGCGGTCCTACCATCGTGATCCCTCCAACCATGGCGTCGGACCAACCACCAAGTGCTCGGAAGAGGCTTTCACACTGTCAACGGCCCGAGAGGCAACTCGTTACAGTGATGGAGGTGGAGGGCGCGACGTTGGTGAGTTGGGAACGGGAGTTGGGTATCAGCGCCAGGTACTTGAAGAATGTGCGTGTGCCCCGCAGATGAGCATGTACCTGCTGTGCCAAGTTAGCTGGGTCCAGGGTCCAGCCAGCATCGTCAGGTACCGACTGTTGGACTCATCTGGCGGACAGTCCCTGGATTGTCAGTACCTGAATTGGACTCGATAAGGAGTATTGAGAGGGATGGTTCTCAATTGACGTCGGCCTTGACTCCAATGTATTGTATCTATTGAATGGCAACCTAGAGTCAATAAGTGATTAAGTGTCAGCACGCAGGTCCCTGAGGCAAGTAAGCGCGGCACAGCACAGCAAGCAAGCACAGCGCATGCATCGCAGCACACAGCTCAGCGGGCACAGTACTTCTTTCTAGGTACAGTTCACATCCATCCCGCGGTAGACAACCTAGACAGGCCCTTGATCCCACAACGCCCCCATTCTCACATTCAAGGACCTGCCATCTCATCCACAGTCCCGCATTCCGATTCATCTCTCCCTCCCCTCCCCTCCGTCCATCCATCGTGCTTGTGCTGATGCTGATGGCTCTGCACAGTGTGCGTGCGTGTCACTCTTGTGCTTCTTCTCTCGTCTCCCCCCAACTTGATTCCCCCAACCCACTCCCGTCCGAATCTCCAGCTATCCTATCGAAGCAAACGCAGGAGCCGGAGCAGCACCAAAGCAGAAGCAGCCCGCAAGAGCTCACCACCAGCTTCGCCACCAGCATCCTCCGCCCACACACCCCCGCGTTGTGTCCCCGGTCTACAGCGCCGTACCAAGCCAGGCGTCTTGCCATTGTCTAGAGCCATCTCTCTACGCTGTGCAGGTCTGGCCGCCGAAGCCGCCTGTGCCTGTGCCCACACGTTTCCCTTCTCTCCCATCTCCTCCTTGCACCCACACCCTGTCCTCCACCCGCTCGACCCATCAAACCTCCGTACCTAGTAGCCGTCCTGAGACCTTTTTTTAGCCCCGAGGGCCCCAACTCGTCAGTTGCAAGGCTGCTTCTGCTGCCGCTGGATCATGGACGGCCCCGGATACACCTCTGCGTCGTCTGCGTCCGCTCATACCGCAACTTCACATCGTCGCAAACTCATCAAGAAGCCTCCTTCTCACGCCTACGCCCGTTCCTCGTCCGGCTTCGATGGTGGTGGTGGCTTCGACGCCCAGTCACTCGAGAGCAAACGCAGCTCGCAGAGCCTGAGAAGAGCCCCCAGCGCTCCCCCAGCCCGCTCCAACCCCGCGGCCGTCGACTGGTATTCCAACCAAGAGTCTGACTTGGCCAACAACACCATCCGTCCGATTCCATCTCCAAATCCAAACCTGGCCCACGCCGACTTTGCCCCCGCCAGCCACTGGGCGCCCGTACCTCGTCATACCGACCGCCTCTCCGACTCCCACCTACGCCCTCTGAGCAGGACCGCCCCCGACGACCTGATCGGCGCCCCCTTCGACGGCGCAGCAATTCTGAACCGCATCGAGTCCACAAAGGCTCCGAGCCCAAAGGCTCCCGTCCACCGACACTTTCCGCCCCAGTTCAAGCACCCTAACGACGTGAAGCTTGCGACTCCCGTTTTGCGATCTTCGGCCAGTTTCACCGCGATGGATTCGTCCCTGTCGGAAAAGGGCCTCGGCCCAAGGGCCCCGACTGATGGCCCATCCATCAACCCTAAGCGATATTCGGATGACGGTAGAGATTCAAAGCCCGCCGTCTTGCGCAAAAAGTCGGGCTTTTCGGGCTTCATGAACAGTCTAGTCGGCTCTCCCAAGAAGCCCATTATCTCAGCCCCAGAGAACCCTGTTCACGTCACCCACGTCGGATACGACAGTTCGACCGGCCAGTTCACCGTCAGTTTTCCCGCCCATGGTCTTTATTTTGGTTAACAAGTCGCAGGGCCTGCCCAAGGAATGGCAACGGCTTATCAACGAGAGCGGAATTCCCGAAAAGGAGAGGCGAGAGAACCCGCAGACTATGGTTAATATTTTGCAGTTCTACAAGGAGACAACCGAAAGGCCTCCTGAGGATCAGAGCCTCGAAAAGTTCCATCATGCGGGTAACTACGCCAATTCTCCGGCGACTGCAGCATCACCGGGCATGTACCCGTCAAACTATATGGGTATGTCACCAAATACTAGCTCCACGAACCCCAGGTTTCCAACTGTCAATCATGAAGGAAGTTTTGAGAATCCCCGGGCCCCGCCGCCCGTCCCCAGAGGTCACGTCCCCGGTAAGGACCTGATGCCCAGCCGTCCGGCCCCGAAGCCGCCTGTCAGCATGAACAACCGGCATATGCCTCAAGGGGCCTACGCCGCCAAGGATTCTGGCATCGGCATGTCCCAGCCCGGCGACGACTCTTACGGTATGTCCAAGGACAACGGTCCTATGCTCCCCGAGGAGCACCGGTCAAGGTCCAACTCGCGCGCCGCCGGACCTACACCCTACGCTCCGACAGGCCCCCAGCCTAACCCCGCGCTCGCCCAAGCCCAAGCCGCCGCCTATCAACAGCAGCTCTTGCAACAGCAGCAGGAGCAGGCTCTCGCACAGGCACAAGCCGCCATGTCTGGTGGAGTCGGCCGGGCTCCTAGCAAGCGAACCCCTCACCAGACCGCGAACCAGCCCAATGCCGCCTATGGACGTGTTCCCGATGCCAACGGAGCAGCCAACGCTCCTCGTCAGCAAGCCGGCCCAGCAGGTGTACCCGGAGCCAGGCCACGACACCGAGCTCGCCAGAGCGCAGCCATCGATGTGGTCGCCTCGCTCAAGCGGATATGTAACGAGGGTGATCCCCGAGACATTTACCGCGGGTTTAACAAGATTGGTCAGGGTGCGTCTGGTGGTGTCTTTACTGGCCATGAGCGCGGCTCGAATCGACTGGTCGCTATCAAGCAGATGAATCTCGAGCAGCAACCTAAGAAGGACCTGATCATCAACGAGATTCTCGTCATGAAGGACAGCTCACATCCCAACATTGTCAACTTTATCGACAGCTACCTGTGCGGAGGCGAGCTGTGGGTTGTCATGGAGTTTATGGAGGGTGGCAGCCTTACGGATGTTGTCACCTTTAACATCATGTCAGAAGGACAAATTGCGTCAGTGTGCCGGGAGACTCTCAACGGCCTGCAGCACCTGCATTCCAAGGGCGTCATCCACCGAGATATCAAGTCGGACAACATTCTGCTGTCCATGGAGGGCAACATTAAGCTGAGTACGTGGCCCTGTCCGTTACCGAATGCCTGCTAACCGCAACAGCCGACTTTGGATTCTGCGCCACTATCAACGAGGCCCAGAACAAGCGAACAACCATGGTGGGCACACCGTACTGGATGGCACCCGAGGTTGTCACTAGGAAGGAGTACGGACGCAAGGTGGATATCTGGTCTCTGGGCATCATGGCGATCGAAATGATAGAAGGCGAGCCGCCATACCTGACCGAATCTCCCTTGCGCGCGCTGTGGTTGATTGCGACCAACGGAACACCTCACATCAAGAACGAGCAGGATCTGTCACCCATGTTCAAGGACTTTTTGTACTTTGCGCTCAAGGTGGATCCTGAGAAGCGAGCAAGCGCCCACGATCTGCTTCGGGTAAGTTGTTTGACTCTTATATCAGACACGACTAACTGGGTCCAGCACGAGTTCATGAAACAGTGCGTCGACCTGTCTCAACTCTCGCCATTGGTACGAGCTGCCCGAGAACAAAAGGCACAAGAGAAGGCTCGCAAGGGGCAGTAGGTACGCCCGAAACGAACCATACCTCCCGCATATCCCCTAGAGGAACAGGAGAGAGCACGCCGCCGATGGTCGGCGTTTTTCCAACGACTATGATCAGTCCTTTATGAGGATGAACGCAACGACCAGCGACGACGTGATTCATTCACAACATCTAATGACCATTTTCTTGCACAAGTTGTTCAACTATCAATCATAGCAGGCCTTGCATCTTGAGGAGGAGTTGTCATGATGCCGCGTCAAGGTAGCCTCGGAGTGCATGGAGGAGACGCAAGCCGAGCCCAAGGTGCCAGCAAGCAGGTGGACGCGACGACGACGCCTGGAGGCACATAGAAATGACACGCTGGATATACCCCCTGCATACCTTACCATACGAACTGTTTCTTGCACACCGATCACGCCGAGTTCACACTCGAGGTTGGGTCTATTTACGTTGCTAGACCTGGCCCTCTCTCCTCACCAGCTTTGAATCATAAAAAAATACTTGTTTTTTACTTTTGGGTGCACAGGATTGGACGTGTGTTTCTTGATGAAAAGCTGGCATTGCATTCTCTTCTCTTCTTCTATCATACCACCTAGCAACGACGAAGGCTATGACGACTCGACCGACTTAAAGGGCAAAGGCAAAAAGCAACAACGCAAACGCAAAACGCAAAACGACAAAATGCTAGGCTGGTTTCTGGTCTTGGCCCTATATCCCTCAGAGAAACTTGCTCTTTCCGTTAAAGAAGAAGCTTCCCTGCTCCCAGTGTTGATAGAAGGGACTCATTTGTCTCCGGAGCCTCTCACATCCCTCACCAGCCTTGACGGCGCCGTGTCCCTCCATTCCAGCAGGCAGCCCATTGCCCAAGACGGCGAGGGTGCCTAGAGCGGCTGGTGCAGGCTGGTTCTTGATCTTGTCTTGGGAATGCGAGTGGAATGGCGAGGAGAAGTGGAACGAGTTGCGAACTGAGGCGGCAGCAGCGCGTGCGGGGAGGAGGGTAGTCGAGTTGAGGAGGCGATTCCGCAGAGAACGAGCGGCGCGGAAGAGGGACAGAGAAGGGGTGCAAAAGAGTTGCATCTTGATGTTTTTGGTTGCTTGCTCGGAGGATAGAGTTGAACGGTTGGTAGTTCTTATGACCTGACGGACAGTTGACTGAGGGTTTGGTGTTGTTCAGTATGGGTTGGATGGACGGAAGGATGAATATTTGAAGGTTGGAAGGTAAAGAATAGACTTGCGTATGAATGCTTCTGACGAAACGAACCGGTTTATTCATATCCCAGCCCCCCTCTCTCTCTTACCGCCGCCGCATAAACCCATGGATCTATCATGAGCCGAAAAAGGCGGGAAGCGGTCGCGGCCAAGGGGAGGGTCCTCCGTCTCGGCCCCCTCCGTAGCACGCTACGTTAGATTGTGGCATGTAATATGTAGGTAGGTGTGTTTTGCGGATGCAGACCAGACCCCAGTGGAACGTGGAGGGACTTGGTTCGTTGGTCCGGGTGGGCGGACGAGGTCTTGTTCGTATGTTGTAGTAAAAGTCGTGATGCTCCGGATATATCAGATACAAAGTATTGCACAGACGATAGAGGGCACGCACAATGTCTCAGCCTCCCGAGACATTCAACTCAATCTCAGCCTCTTTTTCTTTTCCTTTCCCTTCTTATTAAACGTACTTCCTCTCTTCACCTCATCTTCCCTTCCAACTGCCCCCTTCATGCTGGCATCAGCCCATCCCGTCTCCACCGCCTGCAGCTGTTGGCGAGTCGTTGCCGGATGCCCCATCCCGGCTCTGACAGCCCCCGTAGAGGCGGTGAGCACGGCGCTGAAGCGACTCGATTGCCCTTTTCAACTCGGTCGGCCCGTCTTGATTGGCTGTCCGGGTGCGCGCGTCCAATGTGAGGCTAGGGATTACGTGCATGGGGCATTCAAAGTGGAACGTTTGTGCATGCTCTATCGTGAAGCGATCTGCGCAAGGACAGGATATTGAGCCGACGCGAGCTATCGTCGGAGGCGCTTGTGACGATGCTTAAGTCAATCTAGCTTTAATACAATGCTTGCAGAGTGCATCACCACGTGCCGAGATGCCAGCATAGGACAATCGCGAGTCATGTCACCGGCAGCCGTCACACCGCAAACACAGAAGGTTGTTCAATATCATTCAATTAAGATCTCCATCTGGATCCTGTTGCGCCGCCTCTATGCGGGCAATCGCTTTGCTCTATCATATCTAGAGCTCTCTAGTGTATCTCATTCATGCTTCCTTTTTTGCCCTTTCCAAGGGAACCGTCATTCCTTAACCCAAACTCCAAACAAACGAAAAGCACATCCCCTTCTAGGAGTGCTGCACGATCAAACCCATTTTCATAATACAATTCTCGCTTAGTAGCAAGTGTAACCACCGTCAATGATGCAGTTGGAACCAGTCATGAACTTGGAGGCGTCGGAGGCGAGGAAGACGCAAAGGCCGTTGAGCTCGTCGACGTTGCCCAGGCGGTTCTGGGGGGTCAGAGACTTCCAGATCTTCTTCTGAGCATCGAGAGCGGGAACTCGGTTGAGGGCAGTGTCCATGTAGCCGGGGGAGATGCAGTTGACTCGGATCTCGTACTTGGCCCACTCAGCGGCGAGAGACTTGCCAAGCTGGATGACACCGGCCTTGGAGGCGTTGTAGCAGCTCTGCTCCTGGGGGTAGTTGACGATGGATCCAGACATGGAGGCGACGAGGACAATGCTACCGGGCTTGCCAGCAGCCATCATGGCACGGCCGACAGACTGGGACATGAGGAAGGATCCGGTAAGGTTAATATCGATGAGTCGGCGGAACATGGCGGGGTCGTAGGTCTCGGCCTTGATGTTGGAGTCGGCGATACCAGCCGAGTTGACAAGGACATCAGGAGCACCGTAGCGCTCAACGACCTCCTCGACGGCGGCGTTGATGGCAGCACCGTCACGGACATCAACCTTGAAGAAGGAAACGGGAAGACCAGTCTTGTCGTGAAGCTCAGCAGCAGCCTCGTCACCAAGCTCCTGGTTGGCATCAAAGATGACGAGGTTCTTGGCACCAGCCTCAGCACAGGCGCGAGCCATGTAGTTGCCAAGACCACGGGCACCACCAGTGATGATGATGGTCTTGCCATAGACGCTCATGTTGCGCATGGTGTAGGGGAGCTGGTCAAAGACCTTGCGGGTGAGGGGCTGAACAGCATCGTTCTCGGCAGGGGGGGCAGGGCTGTCGTGAGGGACCTGAGAAGCACCCTTAGTGACGTTGACAGTGTGCTTGTCGCCGGTACCCTGGCCAGCACCGTAGACGGTGACGGGGACCTCCTTCTCACGAACAACGCTCTTCTTGTTGGCGGTGTCGTGGACACGGTTCACAGCAGTGACGGACATGCATCGAGTAGCAGTGCGAGGGAAAGCAGGGGCAGCAGCCCGGGAGATGCGGACGAGGTTGCGGGCGGCGAAAGACATGTTGATAGTGAGGGGTGGTGTTGAGGAGAGTAGAAGAGAGTGTGGAAGAGAGTGTCGAGGTAAAGTAAGATGGGAGGAGGGGTATTAAAGGATCTTTGTCAAGTCCTTGCAAGGTTTGCTCAAGAGAGAGGAGTGTGAGGATGAGAATGCCGAAAGAAAGTTTATCGACGGGAGGCTTGATATATAGTTGATCTCACCAGTGATGACTGTGGGTCTGACACTGACGGGCAGTTGGTGTTGGAGATAGTAAAATTTCAAGATGGGGGCAAACTTTTTTTTCTTAGACGAATGCGCAGGGGTCCGCTGATGCAGAATTTAGTGCGGCGGTATGTCCGTAAGGCAATGAGTTCAGTCTTGTTCAGCTGGGGCTAGAATCAAGAGATCTGCCAAGTTGGGGCTTTGTTGCTGAGGGAGGG